>MU826410.1:153474-309632 GCA_029204205.1 Desmophyllum pertusum
TAAAAGTTGCTACGGTTTGTATCTCAAACAGGTGTAGAAGTGAAATCGAACACAGAAAAGCCAGATATTGCAACGATATGTTCAATGTATTACAATCAAACATCGACACGATATTTTCATGATGTTATTAATTATTGCAGTATATACCACCCTTTCATGCCTATTTTCGACTCGCATTAAAATTTTACCCTATAAAAAGAAATAGTCGTAAAATACAACTATTAGGCTTTCACAAAATGTATGTTTTATAGGGGTTTTATTAAAAACAATAAACGCAAGAGCGATCCGCGCGCAGACGGTCCGTAGGGGTGGCTGATACCTTAAACGTTTGAGCATTTCTTCTCAAAAGAAACTAACAGTTAAGTTTGAAAACGGATTGGAAGAAGTTCAAGGCACAAATTAGTACATGAAAAACAATACTTTGACTGATCTAATTATTTGTAATATTTAGATGTTTTTACGACTTATAAATCTTACCCGCATAGCTATAATAGCAATCAAAGCCATCTCCAGCGTATCCATGGTTACACGTGCATGTGTATGAACCGCGTGCATTAGCACAGATAGCGAGCTGGTGGCAGTTATTTGTCTTCCTTTGGCATTCATCCAAGTCTGATGAAAAGTTAGATAAAATTATAAAGGCTTCTGTTAAGATTAATAATTAACAGTACTTCACCAATATGTTAATAGGTTTTTCAATCAGTAGCATCTGCAGAAGAACTCCGTTAATCCGACCATCAAGTAGCCTGAGTATCAGGCCTTCCTTAGGGGAGGGGGGAGAGTTTCCTCCCGCCCGCCCGCTATCCCTTCCCCCGAAAGGCCTGATACTCAGGCTAACCATCAAGGCAAAGCAATGCTGGACCGGACTAGATTTCATACCCATACTCCCTTGGTGAGAGGTGGAGCAAAATGTTCCCGCGCTGTTTTCAAAATTATGTTGTTTAAGAAGAATGTAAGCGATAATTGCCAAAGGTCTTGACTTTTCTTAAAAATTATCTTGAAAGATGTTGGTGTGTCAATTGTTTGCTCACATGATTGGGCGTCTTCATGGCATGGTTTTTACATGGAGTAAATTTTGGTGTTTTTTTTTTGTTTCAGCTAAATTTTCGGTTTTAATGAGATTTTCAGACATTTTTAAAAATACCTTTAAAAAAATCCAAGATGGCAGATCCAAGATGTAAGTACAGACGTCATGATATGATATGATGTCAGAATTGACACGTGACTGTCACTATAATAAACATGTTTGAATGCTTTTCACACCATACAAATGCGTGAATAATTTTGGAGGTACAAAAATGTGGTAGCACTTTTTGCACTCTGTCAGGCCCACAAACGCCTTTTATTCATTATTTGTTTATTTATGCATTTTTATTTACTATTTCAATTTAAGCTCAAAATATCACGTCGCTTTTCCTTTAATTTGAGTTCTAGTACATGTATAGCTCGACAAAGAAGATGATTTTTTTCCATTCTTATCACATGTCTGCGTAACAATGTATCGAGATTGTCAACATCAACAAGATGCTGACACTGTTGGACAATCGAGTCGGGAGTCATATTCTCTTTTCCTGTACTTATTATTTATATTCTTGATAAAAATTGACTTATATCTTACCTTTCTTACAAGTATACTGATGGCAATCGCTGCACTGCTCGTCATTCCATTCATACTTGTATTTCAAACCAAGTGCGTGTACACAATCTTCGTCTTTAAAGTTATTTGGTTGATTCTTGGCCCATGCTGTAAAGTTCCCATGTCCGCGATCCGCCCAAGTGAAGTCACCCTCTGTTGATTTATCATTCAAGCCCAGCCAGGATTTTTCTCCATTATGGCGATGCTGTATATAAACATTATCTTCATTGTTGTTGACATCAACAAGAACTGAGTTTTCTTGTCGACATTTTGTCAATGCTGTGGTCCAGTTTGTACATGTTCCACTCGTGAAGTAACAGTAGCCATTGAAGTAACTCCATCCAGGATCACAGATATCTACGCAAATATCAAATGTCTGTTAGCCCTTTTTATCGGATCGGTCTAGCCTGTTCCAGGCTCTCGGATAGTGGGGACGAAGCGAAAAAGCGAACAGCCGCGCGAAGGGAGTCTGGGAGAGGGCACGGCGGGAGAGCCTGTAAGCATTTCTTTAACGACCTACTTTTGGTATAACAGGAGCTGCTATACCCTTTGATTGGTTGATTTTGACAGGTATGTCAACAAGTCGCGGCGAGCGTCATTCATGTCAATCAGCAAGATGGCGAGCGCGGTTCATGCGCGCGATTTCGAGTTGTGTCTAATTTTAGACGACTGTAAATATTCAAGCGCTCAGAATAGAGCAAAGACATACGGCATGAAAAACATTTCCTACTTGCGCGAACTGTTCGCGCGAGAAATCCGAGAACGATTCCAGTTAATTGCCAGTTTGACATTTTGACACCTAAAATCTAATTACTCGAACCAAAAGGGGGCGGAAGTACATGTAGGTCGGGTCTTATAAAACTGGTCTTCAAAGATAACCAACATTTGAAACCATTACCAGGTATTGAGTCGATTACTGACCTGTAAGGACCGCATAACTAACTGATACGGGATCATATCTGGTCTCGTACAATTCCTTGACACAGGCTCTAAATCCAGAGGCGTTCATGTTCTGCAAATGCAAAGCTGGCTTAACATAAAAGCTTTCACAACTTATGCAATTCGAAAAACTTAGTTAGTATTTTTACACCCGATATATACTTCATAACCATTTGATTACTATTATAACTTGGTGTCCAAAACACTGGCGCTATCTGAGTTTGGGATGAGACATTGAGACAGCAGTTCTAGTCTCTTGGGCTACCTGTCCATTCATGTTTCAAATCTATACAGAAACAAACTATTTTTTTTATGATAACTGATACTACAGACACCATCGATGAGTAATAAATAATTAGATATACAATCTTGCTGCATGGGTCTAGGTATAGCATCTTGCTGTACTGATGCATGTTGTCCAGTGGCAGATATCAAGATGGGGCGGCCACAGGATGGGGCGGCCATCAATGTGGCGGCCACAGAGGAACATACTAGTGGAGCCATGATATGCCTCTTACCTCGATCCACGTTGAAATACCGTTATGAACTGGTGCCAAGTTTCCACTTGTCGTTGTGCTGTGATTGGCTGATATCAGGACTAATGGGGTTGTGTTGTAACTTCGTGTAAAATGCACAAACTGTCGAATGAAACAAATTAATTGAACTGTAATTACTTAATATACACTTGATCACACTTCTGTTGTGTTAACCTTTATCTTTCAAAGTCAGTCGAATCGGTTATTATAACACGTTACGTTAAAAAATTATCGCCGTTCATTGAAGACCTTGATTCGAATGTTTTCGGTATCCATTCATCTTTTTGTGGTAAATTTGTCGAGCCTACACTCGTTGGAGTCTGGGCATGACCGCGTATTAGACTCGCTTTGGCTTGTTACATTTTTCTGGTAATTCGCTCTCCATATGATCGATGGCTTTAATAATAATATTCTAAACAAAATTTATAGGATTTGATTGGTCAATGACGAGTTCACATTGAGGTTGTAGAGTGTAAAACTGAATTATAGAGTGCAATACGAAAGTTGCCATGGAAACGACAGTAAAGTGCCATGATTTGTTTCCCAAGGTACAGTAATAAACTAACCTCGCAGTAAGCGTTGTTGTTTTCATCTGTTGGTGGGTTGGAGTTTGGAAACTTGACAGAGCCATGTTCAGTGAAAAGTGGCTTGTGCGGTTTAGAAAAAGCCAACCAGCTCTGCGAATAAAACATCAACATTGAGTATGATATGGTTTGTTTCCCCTTGAGCTAAATATCAGTGGTTTTAAGTAAAGAGAAATATATTGAGGGCAAAAAATCCTGAACAAATCTCGTTTTAGTTACCATCAGTCAGTCAAGAAACAAGAGACGACCAGTCGCTTTGTTCGTATTATTCTAAATAGAGCTTTTACGGTATTCGCTTTGTTTATATTGTTCATTCCAAATTGTTTCCAAAATAAAATGTTTGATAACATACCACATTAATATCTTCATGTTTCCCATCAAAGTTTTGCAATTCTCGTAGACAGACTTTGCATGAGTCTTTGGTGACATCCTCTGTCCAGATCAGTGCAGCATCAAACTCTTTACCACTCCTTTGATGACCTGTCGTCGCAAGAACTACAGGCGGTTCATTAAACTTGTCCTAAATGTTAATTTAAAAACAGTAAAATTTCACTTTAACTACATTGAATAAATAGTATTACATGTATATAAACGTACATTGCGAATTTAACTTCCCCGCCGCCCAAATGCTCTAAACTGTATCCTGTTATAACAAAATGACTTTAAAATGCATTTAATTAAGCATATCCAGTTTCAAGTTTGTTTGGCCGTTTATTAAAATCGCTAAAAAATGAGCAACATGAAATTGTAGCAAATTTGTATGCAAACCCTACCTTTGGAAACGTCACATCTGCGCAATTTGTTCCAGACCACCATTTTTTTATCTTGATTATTCCCGTCATCCCTTCGGTCGGTGCTCCCTGATACGCCATCCAGTCCACAGTCGCAAATGGATTAAAGTTGTTTCCATTCCTCCCAGATTGCATGGCGCAGACTGTAAAATTACGTGTATTCACATTTTCCGTCCACGAAGTGATAGCGTGGTGGACTGTCACGGAGTCATTCAAGTTCATGTGATTTAGCGTTATTTGTACATGCACTTGTTTATCTGGATAGAACCGGTATGGAGGGAATACGACTGTGTGACAACTTGAATCTGACCATTTGGGAACCCGGAGAAGCTTCACTCTGCCATGCTCGATTGGAAAACCTGTTTATGAAAAACAACAACAATCCACCCTAAATTATATATAGTTAATGGCAAGACAATTTAGAGCTGCGAAGTTTCTGGTCCATTCTCCGCACGTAGAAAGTTAGGAGCTATAGAGCAAGATAAAAAGGGTTGCTCGAAGCTGTCCTTTAATATTGAACTGAATATTTTGAAAGCTGCTGTATTTGAGAGCATATGTTTATCTTCTGTCTCCAAAGATGAGTTTAAAGCTTTGTGATGTGTCCATATTTTTGGCGTTTGGAGTGTCCTTTAAGGTTATTTAAGTAAAGTAATGGGGCAGCAGTTTGAGTCTGGCACATGACATTTTCAATTTCCCATTAATGAGATATATTTCTCGTCTATCCTGACGTCTATTAATTTTTTGGTTCACAATTATTGAGATAGAATAACTCCAGCTCACTTACCCTCACAGCTCCCTGGGTGATAAACGGTATTATTGTCCAAGCCCCTGCAATAGCTCAACTTGTACAGGCATAAGTTGTCGTACGTTGTGCCGTTCACGGTACACACTGGGTCCTGATAGGACGGGCAATCTTTGTTACACACACACCGAGCTTCATGGGCATTGTACACCTTACACACTCCAAAAGAGGGGCAATGCACGTCAAGGCATGGATTCAGGTCTGTATAATAGAAAATTGAGAGAATAGTCATTTTGAGCTAGTTAAATCCCAGTATTAAGGTGGCCCGCGGTTATTTATTGGAGCGGAGGCTCCCTTTTTAAAAACTATATTTTCCGCATGAAAGCGTTAACCGATTCCTGTAATTTTTGGTAATCTAAACAAGGAATCTTCAAATTATAGAAGGCTTTTAATTTTAGGGCAATCGGAATAAACGATTAAGAGATACAAGCGCTATTAGAAAACCTTGTTTTTTACGAAATCGCGAATATTTTCATAAAACGAAGATAGATTTTTTTTCTAATTACGTTCAATAAGTTCCAAGACTTCAAGGTTTAATGTGAGCAAGTTTCCACAAAAACGGCTGCACAGAAATTGCTACACAGTTCACTGCTTAATTTCCACTTCAAAATGATATGCTTGTGTATTTTCTTCAGCTGTTGCAAGAACACTAAAATAATTATTATATCGCACCTATCATTGGAAAGCTTAATGTTAATTAAAACTTTGCTGAATAATCGGAAAAGATCGGAAACTCCAAGGAAAAGCTATAAGCGAATGAAGAACAAGATGTTTATGTGCGTAATTTGTGAATTTAAAGATATTCAAGTTTGTTTGACTTTTGAAAAAAACTACCGATTTGTATTCGCTTATTTCTAAGTATGATAAAATACAGCATATATACAAACGGTCTAACCTTGTTTCAGGCGTTGTAGCGTCGATGAAGCTTGGAGAATTTGGCTCGTCAATTTAGCTGCTTCATGTCTTCCATTTTACAAATGCTAGGAAAACCCCTCGTGTTCCGTAAATTATTCAAACTTGCCGCGTTCTGGAATTTATTTGTCACTTGATTTGTCATTGATCGTTCATTATCATTTAAATTTTCGATGATCCGTAAAATTCCCAAGTGCAAAATAAATCCCACAACGCGGCAAATATGAATAATTTACGGAAGACGAGGGGTTTTCAAAGCATTGGTAAAATGGAGGACATGACGACTTAATTCGCTGAGCTTCGTCGAGTCTACACGCCCAAAAACTAGGCGAGGTCGTTTTTATATATGCTGGATTTTATCATACTTAACAATTACGGAAAACAAATCGGTAGTTTTTTCACAAGTCGAACAAACGTGAATATTTTGAAATTCACAAATTACGCCACTATAAACATCTTGTTCTTCATTTGCTTATACTGTAACTTTTACTGGGAATTTCCGATCTTTTCCGATTATTCAGCAAAGGTTTAGGTGGTATCAAGCTTTCTAACAATAGGTGCGATCTTAGCATTATTGAAGCGTTCTTCAAGAGATGAAGCAAATACACGAGGCATATTATTTTGAAGCTAAAATTCAGCAGTGAACTGTGCAGCAATTTCTATGCAGCCGATTTTGTGGAAACTTGCTCACAGTAAACATTGAAGTCTTGGAACTTATTGAACGTAATTAGAAAAAAATCTATCTTCGTTTTATGAAAATATTCGCGATTTCGTAAAAAACAAGGTTTTCTAATAGCGCTTGTATCTCTAAATCTTAAATTTCGTTTGCCCTAAAATTAAAAGCCTTCTAAAATTTAAAGATTCCTTATTTTGAATACCAAAAATTAGAGAAATCGGTTGACGCTTTCCTGACGAAAAGTAGTTTTTAAAAAGGGAACCTCCGCTCCAATAAATAACCGCGGGCCACCTTAATAAAGGACGGAATAGCAGGTACATGGACCATGGACGCCACCAGCCATAGGCTTGTAAACATTATAGACAAAAGAGAACAAATCAATTGCATTTAATACCAACCTCCAATCACAGCATAGCTGACAGAGAGAGGGTCGTGTTTGCTCCCTGCTCCACTCAAGTCTTTGACGCAAATTCTCATTGATGTCAGACCGACTTCCTGAAGGAAAAACAAAACAAAAAAAGGAAATAAAATAAATAGTTTCTTCTTATTTTCAATCCTCGCACGTGCACCCATAGTCATGCGCACACGACCATACAAAGGGGGAAGGGGGAGAGGTGGGGTTGGGTTGATAGAACTACAACAACAACAACAACAACTTTATTACCCACTGGGTTTTCGTTATTATACGTCAAGTGAGCAGCAACTACAGGTTTTTGCATCCCGTAGTAAATCCTCTTTTCAAAGTTGCGAAAAACCTTTTACGTAGGAGAGTTATAATGGTCGTCTCTTAGTTATATTTGGACCCAAGGGTCTTTATGTGACTGTCATGTGAGTTATTAAAAATGTCCTACCTCCACCCAAGCTGTAATAATGTTATTTTCTGGTGAAACGAGGCTCTTCATGCTGACTTGACTGTCATAATTATGATGAACAGAAACAAGGACAACTGGTGACGCATAAAACGTGGTGTTATAATGCACTTCCTGTAAAAAGAAAGGAGCGAAACAAGTATTTTGGTGAGACGTGTTTTTTTTTCAAGAAACCAATTGGTTGTATCATGTTAACAAAACATGATATTTTATCACAACTTTTGAGTTTTACTGACACTTCTACTGCGACTTTTCTTGCGAGTTTTAGAGCGAGTTTTCCTGCTAGTTTTTCTGCACGTTTTGTTGCAAGTTTTGCTACAAGTTTTACTGCGACTTTTCCTGCGAATTTTACGGCGAGTTTTAGTGCCAATTTTCCTACGAGTTTTACTGGAACTTTTGCTGCGAGTATTGCTGCGACTTTTGCTGCGACTTTTAGTGCGATTTTTAGTGCGACTTTTCTTGCGGTTTTTAGTGCGAGTTTTTCTGTGACTTTCACTGCGAGTTTTACTGCGACTTTTAGTGCGATTTTTAGTGCGACTTTTCTTGCGGTTTTTAGTGCGAGTTTTTCTGTGACTTTCACTGCGAGTTTTACTGCGACTTTTACTGCAACTTTTAGTGCGAGTTTTTCTGTGACTTTCACTGCGAGTTTTTCTGCGACTTTTAGTTCGAATTTTGCTGCGAGTTTTCCTGCAACTTTTCTTGCGAGTTTTACTGCGAGGTTACCTGCGAATTTTGCTTCGACTTTTACTGTGACTTTTAATGCGACTTTTACTGCGACTTTGCGAGTTTTTCTGCGACTTTTACTGTCACTTTTACGGCGACTTTTGCTGCGACTTTTACTGCGAGTTTTAGTGCGAATTTTGCTGCGAGTTTTCCTACGAGTTTTCCTGCAACTTGTCTTGCGACTTTTCCTGCGACTTTTACTGCGAGTTTCACTGCGAATTTTGTTGCGAATTTTACTGCGACTTTTAGTGCGAGTTTTTCTGCGACTTTCACTGCGAGTTTTGCTGCGACTTTTACTGCGACTTTTACTGCGACTTTTACTGCGACTTTACTGAAAGGTTTAGTGCGAGTTTTTCTGCCACTTTTACTGCGAGTTTTACTGCGAGTTTTGCTGCGACTTTTAGTGCGACTTTTGTGCGACTTTTCCTGCGACTTTCCGGCGACTATTACTGCGAGCTTTACTGCGACTTTTCCTGCGACTTTTGCTGTAACTTTTACTGCGAGTTTCACCACTTCCGCTCGTCACTTCGTGACTAACTTCCGCTCGGCCCATTTCCCGCTCGCTCGCGCTTCGCGCTCGATTTCCGCTCACTCGCGTTTCGCGCTCGACATCAGAAAGAAAGAGGGACTGCTCGCAGTCTACGACTTGTTACTGCGACTTTTACTGCGAGGTTTGCTAAATACCCTGTAATGCATAGTTTACAAGATATATTAACCCTAAAAACTGATACGGTCTCGCGCCTCCATTTTTTGTAACATTTCTGGAAACAAAAAATGTGGATTGTAGTCTCTACATCATCCTTATGTGATCGACAGCTGTCAGATACACTTACTTGACAGAAGCCATAGTTGTCTTTAGCTGTCGGTTTGTCACTGTTGGGAAAATCTGCTTCTCCCGACAACGTAAAATTGTACTCAGAACCATTGCCAACGAATGCGAACCAGTCCTGTAAAAAGAGTGAAGGGCTATGATTAGAATTGGGGTTGTGGGTTGTGAGTTGCGAGTTGCGCAACAATGGAACTCAACTCTTGAGTCTTCTGATAGCTGACCTTTTCAGTTGACGCGAAAAAGCCTTTCAACTATATTTACCTTTGTTACGACTTTGTCGTGAGTGCTCCTTGTATGAAAACTCCGGCATAATTTTATTGGCGTTTGCGTGACCTAATGCCGTTATGTCGCTGAACCAGGCCTTAGTGTTTTCTGTTTTATTTTTGTTGTGGTTGTCGCACAACTGTTAAACGCTCTCGTAAAAATAATAGAAAATAATTAAAAGTTCCTACCACAATTGTATCTTGGTGTTTGCCGTCAAATGGCAGAAATTCCCGGATGCACACCTCAAAACTTCCCGCCTTGACGTTTTCAGTCCAAATGTACATGGCGTCATCAGGCTTTGTGTCACGTGTGTACTTAGCTGAGACAAACACAGAAGGATTTCCCGCAAAAACTCTGCAATGTGATCATACACATTATGTGTGACTCTATGCAGATTAAAACTGTACATTCCATGAATTGTTAGGCAACACATAAGAGCCGAGGATTATCTAAGGAGGGCCCTGAAGGGGGTATATTTCCCAGCCCAAACTTTGCCCAAATCCCACGCCTCCCAGTCTAATGCTTGTCCAAATCCCATTCACAGAAGCAAAATTGGTGCCCCAAATCGTATAGTCCCAGTACGTGTGACCTAATTAAATCACATTTTCAAAAATAGACAAATCCCAGTTCCATTTTACCCTTCAGGACAGAAGCATTTACACATACATGGATCTCTTCCGATTTTAATTTCCAGTCCATAGCTGTATTTCGCTTCATGTTTGCATCTAATAAAAAATTACGGAGCAGCGTGAACTGGCGAAAACAATCGCGTGACCTTAAGACATGCAGGAGGTCCTCACAGCCTTTGAAAGACAGCTCCAAGCCAGAAAGAAATCGCTCATTTATTATGATTGATTTTATTCTTATCACCTGTCTATCTCGTGGACACAAATACGAGCAAATTGGGACTGATCGAAACACAATGTGACTAGATCGAAAAGTACTTAGCTCAGTCGACTACAATTTGCACAATCGTAATATTGACGCAAGATGCCTTGACCTTTCGAGCTAGTGCTATAACATTAACGAAGGTATAATGACGAATCCGCCAAATCGTAATTGGAATCGACAGAAACAATTCAACCGCTCGCCATGATCCGACTGCATGTTTTTCTTCATCTTCGCAAGCTTTCGTTCGATTCTGTTTGTTATCAGAGCAAATTCAACTGAAATTATTTGAACACTCATACTTTGACACACGCATTCGAAAGAAATTGATATCAGTCACAGTACTATAAACACGTTATCAATTAGCTGGCTAAATGTTTTGATAAGCCTGACTGCTATATCCGCCATGACAGGTTAAACAGACTTATTATTACAAGCTAATTGGTCGATTAAACACATGTCAACTAAATGAATCTTGAAAAGACTCTTGAAGCTCTTGACACTTGATATGCGCGACTCTCTTACAAGATCATTCTAGACCCCAGACCTTTGCTGCTTTTCTGGACTTCGCAAGAGCGCAAACTCTTCTCTTCCAGTTGTTCGCGAAAGTGGTTTTAACGTTCTTTTAAAAAAATGTTTTCAAAACTCAAATCGATTGCTTGCCGTATTTCTATACTAAAGTCGACTTCAAAGCCGAAAAGGTGACCAGTATTCCATTATTATTTTTTTAACAAACATGCCTAGTTTATTTGAACAGGGCACAAGAAATGTTGATTGACCCAGTATCATCCTTAGTAAATTTTATTGTCTAACCTTGGAGAAGGTTACTTTGTCGCACTTAGTTTCAGTTGTCCAGATTCCATCAAACGTAACGCTGCCACGTATCATCTGTGGTTCATCTTGTACAGCTAGCCAGTTGATTATCACAGTTCCATTTGATGCACTGCCTGACTCACGTGCGCACACCTCAAACTCACGTGTACTGACGGATTGGACCCACACCGCAGCAGGTGAGTGAACACGTGACAATACTTCACCATGGCTCAATGTCACGTGAACTTGAACCTTTCAGTACAGAAAAAAGTATTAGAAAAATATGATTTTTAAATCCCCCAGACGTTATTGCGTGGGAGGGGGGACTCCCCGCTTTCCGTAACTTGTACTGCAGGTTCAGAAGGTCTCCAGGTTACTCGGTCTTATACTCCATGTTCCCGCTTACCACCACCTTGCGGGGAATCCCGCTTCCACCGCCCTCTCATCCTCTCCTGCCTCCCGTAGACATCATTCCCCCTCTATTCCCGTATTCCCGCCTCCCTGTCCCTCCACACACGTTGATCGGATTAAATAAATGTTAGACGTCAAGGCAGACCCGCATATTTCGGTAGTGCTCAGATTATTGTTCAAGTCCCTCTGATCAGTCCAAGATGCCGGATCCAAGATGGCGGATCCAAGATGGCGGATCCAAGATGGTGGATCCAGGATGGCGGATTGAAGATGCCGGATCCAAGATGGCGGATCCAAGATGGCGGATCCAAGATGGCGGATCCAAGATGGCGGAAACAAGATGGCGGATCCAAGATGGCGCATTTTTAGAAATGTATGACGTAATTTTGGCTCGTGATGAGACGTCATTGTCACGCGACTGTCACTAAAATAAACATTTTTGGATGCTTTACAAAACATGTACAAGTTTCATTACCATTTCTTTCAACAACAAGGGGTGGGGTGAAGGGGGAGGGAGAGGGGGAGGTCACCTAGGGTCATGATGCACGTCATAGATTCCGTGTAGTGCACTTACCGTTCCTGATCCACTGAATGTATTCGGAAATACAACGTTTGTACAACGTGGCAATCGACAGTGTTGAGAAGGCGAACATCCACTGCTACAGCTCCAGTCCTGTAGAGTCTGTGACATGTTAAGCTTGCCGGTTTGCAGGGACATTCCTACAGGACGGAAAATATAAAATTTTTAAGTGGGAGGTTTAGGAGGGATAGGTTTGGAGGTGGGTGAGGTGGGGGGGGGGGGGGGAGTGGGTGGGGGCGGGATCGGGAGAGAGAGGCGTCCGTTCCTTGAGCCTCGCAGCCTGGACGTCTTGAAATAATATGAAAACAACTCAGTTTGAAATTTGAATTATGTGTTGATCTTGCTTAATGTATGACTCCTTGCACTTGCGACCAACAAAAAAACAGAAAAATTGCTGTGCGAAGAAATTCAGTAAGAAATGAAACTATTGCATGACAACACAGTCAGATATGACATTTGTCACGAGTTGGTACGCTGTTATCACCAAAACACTTATTTATCTACAGGAAATACAAGTAGAAGTAGCATTGAGTTTCAGCAGGATAGTTTCCTGTCAGCCCTAATGTACTTTTTTGTTTTCGTTTGACCCAGAGGGCAATGGACGGCATCAACGTTAACAAAGCCCTGTGAAATTATTTACAGAGATTATACCATTATCACTATGAAATGCAAGGTTTTTACTCCAGAAAATGAAGACCAAGGCTGCTTTAAAATGGATTTTAGACCCGGAAGTCAATGATACGATGCCATCCCCGCTGTGGAGCTATTTGTTTGGAGCGGAGTGAATGACGTGGAGAATAGAATGGAAATACTCATGGTAAACAGCACTCGCTTTGAATCCGGACGGCGTAAATGATTTTCGTCGAAGTATTTCATTGCGTTAATTTAATTACGTTGTTTTGAGGATTGGAGAAACAAAGGATTTTCCAAAAGGGGGCGTATGCTTGACTTCACTAAGCGCACCGAAACAAATTGCAGATGGACTCCGAAATCCAAGATACATTTTACAAGGCATGATTCACAACGGATTTTAATAATTTCTACTGACCGTAGCGTCCTGTTTATACTGTACTTTCTGAACAAGAGGCTGTCGAGGAATTACTCCTGGTCAAATATTCGTATATACCAAGGATAATGGAAACGCTTATGTCAAACAACATTTGTTTTAAATCTCTAAAGCCAATCGATTATTTCCCCAAGTATTTGATCGCTTTTGATATTGTTGTGTTCTTGTGAAATGATCTTAGCTGCGCAAGATGGAGGAATAATTTGCAAAAGGGGGGCGTGCCGGTGTTTGAATTTGCACTGATCGATGAAGAACTCACATGAAACAATGCAAATTGTGGACTCCATGGAGTCGATCCAAAATGCTGCAGTCTATATAAAGAACAATGGAAATACTTATGCGAAACGGACTACAGTACAAATTAATTGATTTTAATGATTTCTGCTATCTTATACAAACGCAAAGGATTTCTTTGTAAAGGGGGCGTGTGACCGAATTTGCCATAACTAAAAATATTATCTATTCGATAATAAGAAATGTCACAGATGAGATGCTAGACAATACAATTTCCGTCAAAATAAAAATTATGCATTTCGCTCTCCAAGGAAAGCTAAGAGGCGCTATGCCAAATTACGAACTTTAGTCATTACGAAACTGAGATCTTTGCCATTGGATGTCGCGATGTCCTAGGTACAATTTCCTCCGCTTTGAATCCGGACGGCGTAAATTATTTTCGTCGAAGTACATGTATTTCATTTCGTTAATTTAATCACGTTGTTTTGAGGTTCGAGAAACAAAGGATTTTCCAAAAGGGGGTGTGTGCTTGACTTCACTAAGCGCACCGAAACACATTGCAGATGGACTCTGAAATCCAAGGTACATTTTACAAGGCATGCTTCACAATGGATTTTAATAATTTCGACTGACCGTAGCGTCCTGTTTATACCGTGTACTTTCTGAACCGAGAGGCTGTCAAGGAACTACTCCTGGTCAAATATTCGTATATACCAAGGAGAATGGAAACGATTATGTCAAACAACATTTATTTTAAATCTCTAAAGCCAATCGATTATTTGTCCAAGCATTTGATCGCTTTTAATATTTTTGTGTTCTTGTGATATGATCTTCGCTGCGCAAGATGAAGGAATCATTTGCAAAAGGGGGGCGTGCCGGTGTTTGAATTTCCACTGATCGATGAAGAACTACATGAAACAATGCAACTGATATAATTGTGGAGTTCATGAAGTCGATCCAAAATGCTGCAGTCTATATAAAGAGCAATGGAAAGGCTAAACGGCCTACAACTGACTGAAATAATTTTAATGAATTATGTTATCATATTATTGTTATCACCGAATTTTTCATAACTAAAAATATTATCTATTCGATAATAAGAAATTTCACGGCCGAGATGCCAAACAATATAAATTTTCCGCCAAGATAGAGAATATGCATTTTGTTCTCCCAGGAAAGAACCGCTATGCCAAATTACGAAAGTTAGCCATTGCGAAACAGATCTTTGCCATTGCATGTCCTGAACTGATTTCCTTGGTAAAATTTCCTCAAAATTAGACAAAAATCACACAAATAGAGTGGAGGAATTCAAAAAGCAAAAGGAAACGGTGTTTGAAACTCTCTGCTGTGGCACAGTGATAAGGCTACACAATTTCTTGATCAAATTCATGATCAGTCGAGGTAGTTAATTGTAGTCTGTACGATTAAAAGAATAAAATAAAACATAAAATGCATGCCCTGTTTAGAATGTTAGAAGTACCTTTCACTGCAAAAGAGAGATTTCCCGCAAGGATGAACAAAATCAGCGAGGCTGAGAGCGTAGATGGAAGATCTAAGTTGAAGCGCATCTTGCTGACTGAATCACTTGGTTCTGTTCTCCGATAATGTCAGGTTCTTGTATTAGTAGTACTATGTACAGTGTTCTGATTGGTTTAAATCTGGTATTTCGTAAGCAACTATATCATATTTATCAGAGAACAATGAATAAATGTGAAATGATGTCACAAAATAATAAATTCACGTGAGCACACTCTGCATGTGACATTTGAATAGGCACATGTACAAACGAGCACTACTGTCGTTAAGAGTGCAAACAAAAATGATGACAGAATGTTATTTTTCTTCTCTTGTTTGGCTTTCTTTTGAGCGCCGTTTAGGTAAGAATAACGGCTATTTGTGCCAAACTAAATCTACAGTGAACGCCTGTAATTGAGTAACCAGTGAGCTCGGGGAATAATGGTGGCGGGGGGGTTATAGCGAAGTTCCGACCAATTCATTATCTTCTCTTTTGCGCATGACTGAAGGTGACAGTCAAGAAACCCGAATGCCGAAGTTTGGGGTCGATAATGAAGCCTTTACACGTGCAAGACTGGGTCCACCGCGGTCAAATAAATTCTGGTCGCCCACGCGCTAATTTCCTGCGCAAAATTTTAAAGGTAAAAATTGCGACAGAAAGTACTTGAATTGCGAAAGGAAACAAAAGTAGGCAAAAGGAGCAGTTTAGACTTTAATTTTCAAACACAAAGCTAAGTATATTTCCAGCATTCTTTTGAGTTACCAAAAAGTTAGACGTATTTAAAACACGGTGTAATGTCGAGGTTTGTCGGAGTAGTTTATTTTTTTCTTTGCATGCTCTGACAGTTTGACCGCGACGGAGACTGGGTAAGATACGATACGAGCCAGCGGTATATCAGCGGGTAGTGACATTAAAATACCTGGCCGCCATTTTAAAAACTGCATTGTCATTCACGAAGCATTTTCAAGTCTACAACACACATGTCAAATGGAAATAATATTCCGTTCAGGATCTGGCGGTACTCCTGTAGTTTGACAGGTAAGTAAATGTAATGGCATTTACTTGTTAAAAGCTTTCTCAGACTTCTCAGTACAAACTCTTGTCAAACACGAAACAACGTATGGTTTGACTCGAGACTATAGCAGAAGTATTAATTTTGCTCATTTTTCAGTCAAACTAACGTCGTATTAAGACTATTCAAAATTTGTTCATTTGAGGCTTTCAAATTTGTGAGCCAGGTGTGAGAAATTGAACTGTATGCGTGAGAACGTAAGCGTAAGACTCGTGCACTGAATACATGAGAGTTGGCAGGTATACATTGAATGTCGCTCAAAACTATGGATTAAATACAAACTGAAGATGTCAAACTTCTCTTCCAACTAAACATGGTACTTATTCTCCAAGAACAATTTTGCTTTGGGGTAGCCTACAGCGCAGGCGCGAACTAGAGCTCTTTATTTCGACACAGCGGCAAAATGAGTGCGCGTGCGCCAACCACAGGGAGCAGAGGAGCTAAATTTGACTTGTGCGAGCTTCGATCTAAATGCTTTATACGTGACCTTTGCGAGTTTCGATCTGTTTGCTTTATATGCGGTGTATTGCGTTACTGCGTTATTCGATCTTTTTGTTTTCGTTTTTTCGTCCCAGCGGGTAATCGGTCGCTTTTCCGGTCGTTGCCCGAAGGGCAACGACCGGAAAGCGAAAGCTTTCCGAGCGAGGCACGAAGTGCCGAGAAGAAATAACTTGTCTCTCTTCTTACAGCGTAACGATCTTGTGTGCATGTGACCCTAAGGAATTCCCGCTGGGACGAAAAAACGAAAACAAAAAGATCGAATAACGCAGTAACGCAATACACCGCGTATGAAAGCAAACAGATCGAAACTCGCAAAGGTCACGTACGTATAAAGCATTTGGATCGAAACTGGCACAAGTCAAATTTAGCTCCTCTGCTCCCTGTGCGCCAACCTGCTCACTCATTTCCATACAAACATAATGGCGGCAATTCAAAATTCCCGGAATTTGTTTTCATTTCGCGTGGATAAGGCCGTCACAGAACAGATAAGGTTTTTACCTTGAAAACAATTCCGAGAGAGACTCTTCTTTCACATATCTTTTTTAGCAAACTAATTATCTTTTCCACAATAGTGAATTTATCGCTCGAAGTCGAGCGATCGTAAGTGAAACATGAACTCTTTGAGCTATGTTTTCGTGTTTCACTTACGATCGCTCGACTTCGAGCGATGAATTCACTATTGTGGAAAAGATAATTAGTTTGCTAAAAAAGATATGTGAAAGAAGAGTCTCTCTCGGAATTGTTTTCAAGGTAAAAACCTTATCTGTTCCGTGACGGCCTTATCCACGCGAAATGAAAACAAATACCGGGAATTTTGAATTGCCGCCATTATGTTTGTATGGAAATGAGCGAGCAGGTTGGCGCACGCGCACTCATTTTGCCGCTGTGTCCTTTATTTCATCAAGGCATCGTCTTGGAATCAGAGCAGAGAGAAAGCTTCGGGCGAGTGCAAAAAAGCTACCGTGGGCAGTGGGACTCAGGTGTGAGGCTGAAAAACGTGAATGAAATTGTTCGCCTACACAGCTGCAGGCTTGTTTTGTGTTTGAATGACGTTTATCGGCCTAGAATCTGTTGCTCTTGTGTTTTCATTCCGAGTGGTTCAGTTCCTGCAGCGGGTAAGGCTCGAGAGTAGTTTGTTAGTCTACGTAGCTGCCTTGGACCCAATGCACACTGATCATCCTCTGTTGCCATGGTTACGCGGACCCACTAGAAAGATCATCGGTTAATTAGTTCCAGTCTCTTTCCTACGGTTTCCCAACACGATGAATGTTAGCCCCAATCCTTCTCGACCTTTCATACTGCCATATTTTGCGACAGAGTGACCCTGGGAGACTGAAGGAGGACTTCAAGCAGTCTAACAAATAGCTCATTGTATTCTCAACACATTCTCCGGTCTATTTTTGTTTTCAGCGTAAAACAAGCTAGAGCGTTAATTTATAGAATAAGATGTCGCATTTCGATCGAATTCAGAGAATATTATGAAGTAGACAATTTGTTTCATGTAGCTCTTCGATGGAAATTCAAACACGCTCCCTTTTGGAAATTCCTTATGATTGTATCGCCTCCTTTTGCCGTTCGCAGAAAAAAAACATACGTGATGCTCAATCTCTCTAATAGAGTGTATTCACTTGACGTCATAGTCACCATATTGGTGTCCCCGTACAAAAATTTTTTTTATTAACTTCTTTTGTTAGGGACACCAACATGGCTGCCACGGCCTTTGCCATTTAATTCCCACAAGACCGAGTGAACACGCTCTATAGCTCCCCAGAAGATAAGCGGTGATATCGGTCGTCATTTTCTGGAGTTCAGAATGATAATACGGTGAACTCATAAATATGGTGCTTATAATAATCGAAAGACTTTAAGAGCTAAAAGGCTAGACATAAGCCCGTGGACTTACATTAGGAGGAGGGAGGAGTGGGGGAATGGAGGACTGGGCCGGGCTTATTATTTACGGTATTGCTTTTCAAGATATACTAATTTTCAAAAGAATCATTATTTGTGTGATTTTTCAGCCTCTGTTTTATTATTTCCCACTTTTACACAAGTTGTGTCTAACACCAGCTGGTGAATAATTATCAGTTGTGGCACAGCTGAATCTACAAGAACGAAGTACGCGAAGCATATACGCTGAACGTGACATAATTATGAAGCTCTTGTGAGTAGTTTGATTTGATAAGAATAAACAAAATAAGACCAGTGATCAGCTATTAATCCAAGACGAAAACGTTCATTTGTAAAAACAATGCGATTTAAAATCTTACACTGAAATTCCCTGAGTTTCGCTTCTAACGTAGTACGAAAGCCTAACGAATAAACCTTCATTACTGTGCGAAGAAATTAAGAAATGAAAATATTGCATGACCACACAGCACTATTGAAATATGTTTCAACGAGTCCATAACGTCAATGCAGTCAGATGTGACCTTTTTCAGGAGTTCGTACGCTGTTATCATCAAGACACTTATCTATCTGAAGGGAATGCGAGTAGAAGTAGCATTGAGTTTCAACAAGTTAGTTCTTGTTCCAGCCCTGATGTTCTTTTTTTGTTTTCGTTTGACCCGGACGGCAATGAACGGCATAATCAAAGCTCAGTGAAGTTACCTGCATAGTTTATACCATTATAATTATGAAATGCACGGTTTTTAATCAGAAAATGACGACCCAAGCTTGGTTTATAATGGATTTTAGACCCGCAAGTCTTAAACGATAGCATCCCCGCTGCGGAGCTATTTGTTTGCAAATGAATGACGTGGAGAATAGAATGGAAATACTCGTGCTAAACAGCACTCGCTTTGAATCCGGACGGAAGGATTTCATTGCGTTTAATTAATCACGTTGTTTCGAAGATTCGAGAAACAAAGGATTTTCCAAAAGGTGGCGTGTGCTTGACTTCACTAAGCGCACCGGAAACAAGTTGTAGACGGACTCCGAAATCCAAGGGATTTTTATCATCGGAGGCACATTTTACAATGCATGCTTCAAAATGGGTTTAATTTCTACTGACAGTAGCGTCCTGTTTATACTGCACTTGCTGAGCAAGAGGTTGTCTAGGAACTACTCCTGGTCAAATATTCGTATATACCAAGGATAATGGAAACGCTTATGCCAAGCAACAAATGCTTTCAATCTCTTAAGTCAATCGATTGTCCAAGTATTTGATCGCTTTTAATATTTTTGTGTTCTTGTGATATGATCTTAGCTGCGCAAGATGAAGGAATAATTTGTAAAAGGGGGGCGTGCCGGTGTTTGAATTTCCACTGATCGATGAAGAACTCACATGAAACAATGCAAATTGCGGACTTCATGAAGTCGATCCAGAATGCTGCAGTCTATATAAAGATTAATGGAAAGGCTAAAGACGTCTGCACGCAGGCTACCTACAACTGACTGAAATAATTTTAATGAATTATGTTATCATATTATTGTTATCACAGAATTTTTCATAACTAAAAATATTATCTATTCGATAATAATAAATTTCACGGCCGAGATGCCAAACAATATAAATTTTCCGCCAAGATAGAGAATATGCATTTTGCTCTCCCAGGAAAGAACCGCTATGCCAAATTACGAAAGTTAGCCATTGCGTAACAGATCTTTGCCATTGCATGTCCTGAACTGATTTCCTTGGTAAAATTTCCTCAAAATTAGACAAAAATCACAAAAATAGAATGGAGGAATTCAAAAAGCAAAAGGAAACGGAGTTTGAAACTCTCGGCTGTGGCACAGTGATAAGGCGACACAATTTCTTGATCAAATTCATGATCAGTCGAGGTCGTTAATTTGCAATTGGATCAAATCAACTGACATAGATAAATCTATTAACAAATTGAGTCTGTACGATTAAAAGAATAAAATAAAACATAAAATGCATGCCCTGTTTAGAATGTTAGAAGTACCTTTCATTGCAAATGAGAGATTTCCTGCAAGGATGATGAAAATCAGCGAAGCTGAGAGCAAAGATGGAAGATTCATTTTGAAGCGCATCTTGCTGACTGAATTCTGTGTTCTGTTCTCCGATAATGTCAGGTTCTTGTATTAGTAGTACTATGTACAGTGTTCTGATTGGTTTAAATCTGGTATTTCGTAAGCAACTATATCATATTTACCAGAGAACAATGAATAAAAGTGAAATTATGTCCCAAAATAATAAATTCACGTGATGAACACACTCTGCATTTGACATTTGAATAGGTACATGTTCAAACGTGCACTACCGTCATTAAGAATGCAAACAGAAATAGTGACAGAATGTTATTTTTCTTCTCTTTTTTGGTTTTCTTTTGAGCGCCGTTTAGCTATGAATAATGGCTGTTTGTGCCAAACTAAATCTACAGTAAACGCCTGTAATTGAGTAACCAGTGAGCTCGGGGAATAATGGAGGAAGGAGGGGGGGGGGGGGGGGGGTTATAGCAAAGTTCCCACCAATTCATTATCTTCTCTTTTGCGCATGACTGAAGGTAGGCTCGATTTCCGCCGCTCTCTCGAGTCCGGTCTTCGTTCCTCCCGAGAAGAACGGCTGGACGCGTGAGCGAACAGCCGTGTCTGTGACGTAATAAAAACAAATTAATTTATGTAACGCTACTCCGGCTCGTGACATTCGTTTATTTTTCATTATCTCTTATATTTTCGAAAGAAAAAGATCTGATCTGAAATATTCCGCGAAGGATATCGATTTCTCGCCTTTATTGTGAAGCTATATGACTGAAAACCCGGGATGAAAAATATTACAAGATGTAACATGACCAGTCCGTGCAAGAAACAATGTTTTGATGCAATTTCGCCAGAGACGTCGCGTTCTGGCACCACACGATTTTACATCAAATCCCAGATAAAATTCATCACACATGTACAAGTTTACCGACTGTTTTTTGTATTGTATAATACATGTTGAATGTCCAAATGGATCTCATTAGTTGCCTTGTGCGGTTGTAGTGGCTTAGCCTGCTTAGCTCCCCGGCTTAGCGCGAACTTTCCGTGATGTATTTCCTTGGTGCGGATGAAAAATCCATCCTGTCGGTTGAATTACAAAGACATCATGCCCATTAATTGATATTAACGATTCATATTGCATATATCTTCGAGAGTTTCAAGGCTAAATGTCTCTTGAAGACGATCGAACGCCAGCCTAAACAACTGCTTTGCATCCGTAAAAGATAATTTATGCCTGCTCGATTCGTGCAGGCACGTTTGTCATTGGTGGAAATTAACAATGCCAAGCTCACGACTCCAGCCGTGCCTTCGGGGGATGAGCGTGGGCTCATTTTCCCGAACAGCGGCTGGTAATCGAGCCTAGACTGAAGGTGACAGTCAATAAACCCGAATGCCGAGAGGTGTGGGGTCGATAATGAGGCCTTTACACGTGTAAGTCTGGGACCACCGCGGTCAAATAAATTCTGGTCGCCCACGCGCTAATTTCCCGCGCAAATTTTAAAGGAAAAAATTGCGACAGAAAGTACTTGCGAAAGGAAACAAAAGTAGACAAAAGGAGCAGTTTAGACTTTTCAAACACAAAGCTAAGAATATTTCCAGCATTCAGTTGAGTTACCATTTTTTGGACGCTTACCAAAAAGTTAGACGTTTTTAAAACACGGTGTAATGTTGAGGTTTGTCGGCGTAGTTTATTTTTTTCTTTGTATGCTCTGACGTTTGACCGCGATGCGCCTGAGAGACTGGGTAAGATACGATACGAGCCAGCGGTATATCTGCGGGTAGCGACATTAGATTACCTGGCCGCCATTTTGGAAACTGCATTGTCATTCACGAAGCATTTTTTTGCTTTTCAACTTTACAACACACATGCAAAATGGAAATAATATTCCGTTTAGGATCTGGCGGTACTCCTGGAGTTGGACAGGTAAGTAAATTTAATGGCATTTACTTGTTAAAAGCTTTTTCAGACTTCTCAGTACAAACTCTTGTCAAACACGAAACAACGTACGGTTTGACTCGAGACTATAGCAGAAGTATTAATTTGCTCATTTTTCAGCCAAACTAACGTCGTATTAAGACTATTAAAAATTTGTTCATTTGATGCTTTCAAATTTGCGAGTCAGGCGTGAGAAATTGAACCGTATGCGTGAGATTCCGTAAGCGTAAGACTCATGCATAATACATGATAGTTGGCAGGTAAACATTGAATGTCGCTCAAAACTAAGGATCAAAAACAAACTGAAGTTGTAAACCTTCTCTTCCTAGAACATGGTATTAATGTTCCAAGAACAATCTTGCTGTGGGGGTAGCCTACAGCGCAGGCGCGAACGAGAGCTCTTTATTTCATCAAGCCATCGTCTTGGAATCAGAGCAGAGAGAAGGCTTGGGGCGAGTGTAAAAAAGCTACCGTGGGCAGTGGGACTCAGGTGTAATTAATTGTTCGCCTACACAGCTGCATGCTTGTTTTGTGTTTGAAGGATGTTTATCGGCCTAGAATCCGTTGCTCTTGTGTTTTCATTCCGAGTGGTTCAGTTCCTGCAGCGAGTAAGGCTCGAGAGTAATTTGTTAGTTTACGTAGCTGCCTTTGACCCAAGGCACACTGACCATCTTCTGTTACCATGCTTACGCGGATCCACTAAAAGACCCAAGGGAAAGATAATCAGTTAATTAGTTCCAGTCCCTTTCCTACGGTTTCCCAACACGGTGAATGTTAGCCCCAATCCTTCTCGACCTTTCATACCGCCATATTTTGCGACGGAGTGATCCTGGGACTTCAAGCAGTTTATAACAAATAGCTCATTGTATTCTCAACACATTCTCCGGTCTATTTTTGTTTTCAGTGTAAAACAAGGCTATAGAGCGTTAATTTCTAGAATAAGATGTCCCATTTCAATCGAATTCAGAGAATATTATGAAGTCCACAATTTGTTTCATGTAGCTCTTCGATGGAAATTCAAACACGCTCCCTTTTGGAAATTCCTTATGATTGTATCGCCTCCTTTTGCCGTTCGCAGAAAAAAAAACATACGTGATGCTCAATCTCTCTAATAGAGTGTATTCACTTGACGTGATAGCCGCCATATTGGTGTCCCCGTACAAAATAATTGTTATTAACTTCTTCTGTTAGCGACACCAACAAGGCTGCACGGCCTTTGTCATTTAATTCCCACAGGACTGAGTGAACACGCTCTATAGCTCCACAGAAGCCAAGGGGTGATATCGGTCGTCATTTTCTGGAGTAGAAACCGGCTTGGAGTTCAGAATGATAATACCGTGAACTCATAAATATGGTGTTTATAATCGAAAGACTTTAAGAGTGAAAAGGCTAGACATAAGCCCGTGGACTTAAATTAGGAGGAGGGAGGAGTGGGGAATGGAGGACTGGGCCGGGCTTATTATTTACGGTATTCTTGGTTTGCAACTGACGTCATCGCCGCCATGTTGGATGATCATTAACAAAATAATTCTAATTAGCTGTATTGTTCCTGTCATCCAACATGGCCGCCAGGGTCTTTGTCATTTAAATCTCTCGGGAATGGTTGCAAACCAGCAATTGCTTTTCAAGATATACTAATTTTTAAAAGAAGCATTATTTGTGTGATTTTTCAGCCTCTATTTTATTATTTCCCACTTTTACACAAGTTGTGTCTAACACCTTCAGGTGAATAATTATCAGTTGTGGCACAGCACAATCTACAACAGTAGATTAGAAGAAGAAGAAGTACACGAAGCATATGCGCTGAACGTGACATAATTATGAAGCTCTTGTGAGGAGTTTTATTTTATATCAATTAACAAAATAAGATTTATGATCAGCTATTAATCCCAATTGTATTCTAAACTAATTTGTTCTTCAAATTCGCAGCGATAAAGTAAAGAATGCACTGTTCCCTCAGCTTTCAGGGCTGCAAACTGATACCATGTCATTCAAAGCTTTTTCATTGTTATCACGATTTAATTCTACTAAAAAGCTGCTTTTGTAGTGATTACTCATATTACTATATCAAGCCATCTCACTCCAATCGATGCCTAGCTAGTAACTATAAACGATTGCATAAAGTTAATAAAAGTTCTTGACTCAGTAAATCATGTTAGTTTTATCCTAAACTATATCCTAAAATCTTGCTTTACGTTTGATTTGTTGCAAGAGCCCCAGGGAACGCACTTGGAATTAAAAAAACTGAGTACAAATAAAACACTCAAAACTAATTCATATTTGTTTTCTCCTTTGCAGCCAAAAATAAAATAAAATCCTGCTAAGACAAGAACCCCTGAAGGGATTACAAGCGGCCGATTTCCCGGGGGGGGGGGGGGGGGGGGAACGTGCAGCTGGACAGGGTATGGTTTTTGAGCATTTTGGTCTGGAACAGGGTATACCAAAAGGCATTTTTGGGTATCAGGGTATCAGTTTCCCAGGAGTTGGCATGAAGATCGGTAATTGATACTCTGGCATAGGGTAGATGAAGTAGTCAGACGAAAAGAAACGCGTAGGAGTGTTAAAAAAGCTTTACAACTACAACTCGCAGTGCTGCTTAGTAGTTTAGCCTTTTGGGTTAGAAAGAAAATCGTTAAGAATCGTCCGGAATAGGGTATCTTTTTTCAACATTTAGGGCCTGTTTACATGGAGGGAGGGTGACCCGGGAACACCCTCCCTCCATGTAAACAGGCCCTTAGTCTGGAACAGGTTCGCAAAATTAGGGTTGTTATAGCCCAGCGGCACACCCCCACCCAAATTTTTTGGGAGAACCCCCCCGGGCCAATTTCACCTTGAGGGGAGAAAGAGCAATGCACCCCTCCACCCCCTTGGTCAGTTTACTCTGAGGTTCTCCCGCCAAATCTAAGAGTCAACTTCGAACCTGCGTGACGAAAAACGTGACTGGGTGATGCAATATTTTGGCTAGCGTAAGTTTGAGCTTAGGTCAAGTTTACTGTGTAGAAAACTTTAGCTAATGTCAATTGCATCATAATCAACAAGGGCACAGATGTGTTTTCGCTCAACGTGAAAATAAATTGTGAATGACATATATGCTGTGGAATTGTGTAAGAAAAACTGTTATGTTTTTGGGACCGAGTTTTATCGTTCGTTTAATGAGGTAGGGCTAGCGACATGAAAAAAACCCGTCCATTTCTTGAAGCGGCTCGATGCCCATATAGGGCATCGGCCGCTTAATAAATTGAACAAAAAATGATTGATTAGTTAAAATACAACTCAAATACGTGGCAGTTGATAAAACAGTTGTTTTTATCAATGATTATTTTGATAGCTCACTTCCGATTCAAACAACAAAAGGGAACTTTGTGACAAGCTCAAGAAAGATCACAGTCCATTTTCAAGATGACTTGGTCCACTACTACTGATTAAAGAGTAATCTTGATTTCTATGATTCAACAAAGTTTATGTCGTGTGTGGTGCTTTTTTGAATTCGTTTCCATCCATATGTAAAGACTGAGATCAGGAAGCTACCGTATGTAAACATTTTCAATGTTTTCCACAGGCAGTAGAGGATCAAAATTGGACTTTTTCGAGTTTCGATTTATATGCTTTATACGATGACCTTTGTGAGTCGATCTATTCGGCTTTATACGCGGTGTATTGCGTTACTACATTATTCGATCATTAAGTACCCGCTGGGACGACAAAGAGAAAACAATAACAAGATCGAATAACGCCAGTAACGCAATTCGACTCCTCTGCTCCCTGTGTCATTTCAAGTCATCAAGTTTCATTTCTGCTGAAGTAAGAAAGACGACTTTTTGTTTGTTATCCAACTACATTCTGAAACTCTGCATCAGCACATACATGATCAGCTTCACAGATTAGTATTAAAAATAATCACTGTTCTTATGCACATATTTTTGATTTCTCCACCGCAAGTATTTGAATTATTCATCTCTTGTAGGAAAAGACGATTAATAAGCTTATTCCTGACTTCATAGGTTAACTTTAAGATGCCCAGCTTCACAGATTAGTATTAAAAATAATCACTTTTCTTATGCACACATTTTTGATTTCTAGACAGAAAGTATTTGAATTATTCATCTCTTGTAGGAAGAGTGTGAATGTTAAAACCTTTCACGACAAACGATTAATAAGCTTATTCCAGATCTAAATGCCATCAACTAATGACAAATAGTCATTTGAAAACATACCTTAATTTATCTTAATACCACTAATCCAAGGACACTAATCACGTTTACAAAAACATATACCACGGGGTATCGTAACTGCGATCAGGAAGAGAAATCCCAATGCGGATTGCTTCATGCTCATAGCACAATACCTCTATTGCATCATCTTTACATGACCAGAGATTGCGTCATGTCAACCGTGGGATCGAATAACGAGAAAAGGTCACAAAACAAAATTTAGCACATTTAGCAACAACACCGCTGTTCGCTGCTATGGGACATTTGTCTTTGCTTTTTCCAATGCGATTACTGTAATAAACTAAATACATCTACGCACTTACACGACACTACAGAAAGAATGTGGAAGAGAAATTCTCTACTGGCTAATTTCAGACCGAGATGCGATAAGATCATGTCAACCGTGAAGAGGACTAAGGCTAGCGACACGAAAAAAAAGTGCATTTCTTGAAGCGGCCGCTGCGTATGGGCCGCTTAAAAAGCTGACCAAAACTGACCGTCCCATAAAAATCGATCCGTTCTGTTGTCACGTTAATGGTGCGCTGTTGTCACGCTAATGGATCATTGTCACGAACTAAACAATTCCACCGATTATATTTCAAGTATTTTCCCTGGGTTGCTGAATCACATGGTCGGCTACAGACATATTTTGTGACTAGTTACATTTAATCAGCTAACAAATTAATTACTCATGAAATAAGATTTCTTCAGGTACAGTTTTTGAGCTGAAATTATTTTCAAAAGCTTTAAAATTGTGATTGACATTTTGCAGATTTCTGATTGGAGTTGTTTTCAATGGTCGATATTCAACTCATAAATGAAAAAAAAAAACTGGTTAATTTTTATATTATTGTAGAGCGTAAGGTAAGATACCAAACTCAATCCTTTCTTTTTAAGTAGTTTCATAGAACACTTCAACCTCATCAGGTTGAAAATATTCACTTCCCGCCAGGAATGACTGGGTAAAGGAGGTGCCATAGCTGTGGCCAGTTGGTGCGTCGTAGTCGTGTCCAAGGTTTGAGTAAGAATTTGTGTTAGATGAGGCGTAGTCGGCAATGCGTAAATCGCGTCCTCCTCCAAATGTGGGTCCATAGGAAGAACAACTGTATATAGATTGTTGGTGATAACTATAAGCTCCTGTTTGAGATAGCTTCACTGGTCCCCAGCCTGGCTTGTTAACCAAAGAGAACAAAAAGGCGGATGGATTGTACAGGTTCCCACAACTGTAAGCTAATTGGTAAATAAAGAATGTTAAAAATTAAATGTTTCTGATAATTGTTACACTTTGGACTGATTATTATTTACGGATGACAAGGTTAGATATTTGTGGTGTTACTGTTCGTAATTCCTAGCCCTTATTACCTGTTACGATTGTTATTTTACATGCGCGATGAATTCAAAAATAAACAATAAAAAGAAATAATACCTGACATAGGATCAAGAAACAGGAAGTACCCAGTTTCTGTCGCCGCGTTTTTGTATAAGCTTAATTCTCGTACGAGGTAGACTGGGGCAGATATAAGAGGTTTTTGCGTAACTTCTAAGCCAGTGTGCTTTAGCGCTCATTTTCAGTTGTCATGATTTATTGTTTACGATTAATTTTGTCTTAATTTTTAAAACATTAATATGCTAAGGAGGTTGCTTTTATCCGAACAAAATTCTTTTTTTTTCTTTCGGTATAAATCCATATGACGAACTCAGATAAATCTCGTTGTACTGGCCATATTTCAAATGTTTCTGACATTGACTGACCATTGCCTTCCAGCCTTGTCCCTGGGCCTTCACGGCTCATTGGAGTTTGAAACTAGAGAGAACGCCTGAGCCTGGGACTAAGCTGACGAACATCATTTTATATTTTAGAAATAGAACTTCGATGATGGCGCACGTATGTAAACAGGAGAAACAGTTTGGTTTATGTAAACACGAGCCGCAGGCGAGGAAGTACTTTCTCGAGTGTTTGCATCAGGCTATGTAAACAAGAAGCGGCCGTTTTCTGTTTCTTTTATAAAATAAAGCCAACAGAATGCAATGATACGTCAATAACCGTGTTTACATAGCCTCATGCAAACCGACTACACAACCAATCAGAGCGCGCGTTATATGATCAACATTTTATAAATATAATATAGCCGTCAAACTCTTGACACGGTCGACAATTTGTTTCTTGTATGGGGGATCCCCAACAAAGATAATGATATATAAACACGAATACATTGTGTATATTGAGACCATAACTTGAATTAGGGTCATGAGGTTCAATATTCTTATGTATTTATTCACTGAAAGAAAAAAGAGAATGGAAATCAAGTCACTTACTCCATGAAACACTCGTGTATCCTCCAAAGATGTACGTCCTTGCCACACGGACGATTGTCACTGTGGGACCTTTGCCGTCGCACAATGAGTGGAATGTACCCAACGCCCAGCCGTCCACTGATGCACGCCAACACCGTTTCCAGTAAGAAGATTGGCTTTGCACGACAGGTTTTAACCAGTTACTTAAGGTACGCAAGTAGTTATCATCATTTCCTAAGATGGCCGAGTGTCCTAAACCTTAATGGGAGAAAATTAATTTCATTAGCAATAAAAGTTGCTCTTCGGTTTGTATCTCAAAAGATCAAAACGTTCACGACATCTCAACAGGTGCAGAATTGAAATCGAACACAGAAAAGCCAGATATCGCAACGATATGTTCATAGCATTACCATCAAACATCGACACGATATTTTCATGATGTTATCAATTATTGCAGTATATACCACCCTTCCATGCCATAAAAAGAAATAGTCGTAAACTACAACTATTAGGCTTTCAAAAAATGTATGGTGTATAGGGGTCTTATTAAAAACAATAAACGCAAGAGCGATTCGCGCGCAGACGATCCGTTGGGGTGGCTGATACCTTAAACGTTTGAGCATTTCTTCTCAAAAGAAACTAACAGTTAAGTTTGAAAACGGATTGGAAGAAGTTCAAGGCACAAATTAGTACATGAAAAACAATATTTTGACTGATCTAATTATTTGTAATATTTAGATGTTTTTACGACTGATAAATCTTACCCGCATAGCTATAATAGCAATCAAAGCCATCTCCAACGTATCCATGGTTACACGTGCATGTGCATGAACCGCGTGCATTAGCACAAGTGGCGAGATGGTGGCATGTCTTCCTTTGGCATTCATTCAAGTCTGATGAATAGTTAGATAAAATTATAAAGGCTTCTGTTAAGATTAATAATTAACAGTACTTCACCGATATGTTAATAGGTTTTTCAATCAGTAGCAACTGCAGAAGAACTCCGTTAATCCGAACATCGAGTAGCCTGAGTATCAGGCCTTCCTTAGGGGAGGGGAGGAAGGGGGGGGGGGGGGAGAGTTTCCTCCCTTCCGCCCGCTATCCCTTCCCCCGAAAAGCCTGATACTCAGGCTAACCATCAAGGCAAGGCAATGCTGGACCAAACGAGACTTCATTATCTCCATACTCCCTGGGTGAGAGGTGGAGCAAAATGTGCCCGCGCTGTTTTCAAAATTATGTTGTTTAAGAAGAATGTAAGCGATAATGGCCAAACATCTTGACTCTTAAAAAATTATGGTGAAAGATGTTGGTGTGTCAATTGTTTGCTCGCATGATTTCCAAGATGGTGGATCTAAGATGTAAGTATGAAGTCATGATATGATATGATGTCAGAATTGACACGTGACTGTCACTATAATAAACAGGTTTGAATGTTTTACACACCATACAAATGCGTGAATAATTTTGGAGATACAAAAGGGGTAGCACTTTTTGCACTCTAGATCTGTCAGGCCCACAAACGCCTTTTATTCATTATTTGTTTATTTATGCATTTTTATTGACTATTTTAATTTCCTTTAATTTGAGTTCTAGTACATGTATAGCTCGAAAAAGAAGATGATTTTCCCCCATTCTTATCACATGTCTGCGTAACAATGTATTGAGATTGTCAGCATCAACAAGATGTTGATCGACACTGTTGGACAATCGAGTCGGGAGTCATATTCTCTTTTCCTGTACTTATTATTTATATTCTTGATAAAAAGTAACTAATATCTTACCTTTCTTACAAGTGTACTGATGACAATCGCTGCACTGCACGTCATTCCATTCATACTTGTATTTCACACCAAGTGCGTGTACACAATCTTCTTCTTTATAATTATTTGGCTGATTTTTGGACCATGCTGTAAAGTTCCCATGTCCACGATCCGCCCAAGTGAAGTCACCCTCTGTTGATTTGTCATTCAAGCCCAGCCAGGATTTTCCTCCATTATGGCGATGCTGTATATAGACATTTTCTTCATTGTTGTTGACATCAACAAGAACTGAGTTTTCTTGTTGACATGTTGTCAATGCCGTGGTCCAGTTCGTACATGTTCCACTCGTGAAGTAACAGTAGCCATTGAAATAGCTCCATCCAGGATCACAGATATCTATGTAAATATCAAATGTCTGTTAGCCCTTTTTTCTGGTGGGAATGGGATTATTTTGAATTTCTGTAAAATTGAAAAGCTTTAAATTTCTATTTCAATAGGGCCATTTTCTCAAAACAGTTCCCAGGCTTTGAGTGTTTTGTAGGACTGATGTAATTTACAATACACTAATTTTCAATCTGCTACAGCCAAGCAGAGACACGTCAAAGATCCCTGAATGTAAGCCATCTATTGTTCGACCCGATTGTCAGATATTTCGATTTCTCCAGGGTCAGTTGAAAAACTGGTCCTCAAAGATAACCAATATTTGATACCATTACCAGATATACAGTCGATTACTGACCTGTAAGGACCGCATAACTAACTGACACGGGATCATATCTGGTCTCGTACAATTCCTTGACACAGGCTCTAAATCCAGAGGTGTTCATGTTCTGCAAATAGAAAGCTATCTTAACAAAATAGTTTTCACAACTTGGGTAATACGACAAACGTAGTTTTACCATAACAGCACTTGGTGTCCAAAACACCGACGATATCTGATAATTTGGGATGAGACATATTTCTCCCTCTCTTGGAATACCTGCCCTATTCAAGTGTCAAATCTCTACAGAAACAAACTATTTTTTTTTATGGCTAACTGATACCATAGACGGAAATAAATTATTATAATATAAAATATTGCTGGGTCTAAAGATATAGCATCTTGCTGTACTCATGCATGCATGTTGTCCAGTGGCTGGTCGAGGTGGATTTTTCATCAATGTGGCGGCCACAGTGGAACATACAACACGTTCTAAAACCTCAGGGCATATTCTAAAACAGCAAATGTCTGCCAAAAAGTGATCATTTTCGTAGTTTTTTGCCAAACTCGCATTTTTTTGCTTTCACGCTGCAATATTTCACCTAATTTTACTAAATTTTACCATAATTTAACTTACGTTTGCAAAATCTGTTCAATTTGTTAAAATTTTGCCATAATCTAACTTGGTTTGGCAAGATATTGTCAAAAAACGCTGAAAAGACCTCACTTTTGCCTGAAATAAAACGTTTTGTCAAGAAATGCACTTTCTAACAAAAATACTGCCTGCGATAGTTGTGTTAAGAACCATGAAAAATTTCACTATTATTTTAACGCTATAGAAACGAAATGTCGGTGGAAATTTCCACCGACATTTTACTCTCAGACACAAAATGTCGGTGGAAATTTCCACCAACATTTTAATATCAGACACAAAATGTCGGTGGAAAATTTCCACCGACATTTTAATCTCAGAAACAAAATGTCGGTTGAAATTTCCACCGACATTTTACTCTCAGACGCAAAATGTCCACCGATATTTTACTTAATAATAAACAACGAAAAGACTAACATTCTTTATTTTATTTGTTTTTATTTTCCTGCATAGGTTATTTTTACTCTCGGCTTTCATTATCGATCAAAAGGTCTCTAGCATTCAGAAACGCTTTATAAAAAAGTAGTAGTATAGTAACATTGAAAAAATACTCTTGATTACTGCAGTTACGCATGCATTGTCCAGACTAGATGGTAGAATTTGAAAGAAATGTGCCATGTGTTCTGAGACGGGCATAATTTCCATACCTCAGGTCTCTGGTATAACGTCTACTGAAGGTAATAATAACACCCATACCTTAAGTCTGTCAGGTATAACATCCATATACCTCGGGTCTAAGAGATAACATAAATATCCCCGATCCATACATCAAATCGGACGGGTATAACATATCCATACCTCACGAACAACATCCCGACATACATACTGTACAACTAACCTGTGCTAATCATAGCTTGTAATACTTCGCAGCCGTAAATTTGGGTCGAACACGCAACGCTTCTCGCCGCGAAGAGAAGCGACGACACAAATAATGGCTGCGAAGGAAACTAACTGTCATGAAATCCCTCCGCTTCTACAATCAATGTTGCGGTGAAAACAGCAACTTTATATTAGTTATAGCCCAGTCAATAGTTTTTCGAGGTCGTTACATGTGTCGTTCGGTTTCAAATTTTCGATAATCGCCATCGACATTTTATACCATATCGAGCCATACGGATATCGATTATCGCCATCATCATATTTTCATTGCTGTTACAGTGTTAGAACAGACGTTTGTTCAGGTTTCTCTTTTTCCAACATCAACCTGAAAACGAAACGAGAACGTCATTAACCGAGGTATCAATCTGACGAGCACATTTTGTCGACGTAGCTGTACTAATTTTACCGAACGGGTAAGTATTTGTACATATCCCTATGATAAGCTTTACTTTTGCCTCACAGACGATACGGGTTTATCTATATTCAGGTTTGTCTTTGAAATGCGTGGATGGATCATAATGCAATGTGGTGATGAAAATTTATACCGACGCCTTGTCATACCGAAGTTTTGACCGCAAACTGAACACTGAGACAAACAAAATCGATTTTGGCGCAAACATTATATTTCCAAATTAAACCTTTTCCCGTGGTTACTTCCTAACTGATAAATGTTGTATATAAACCCAATACTAAATCTGCCACATTGGAATTGTAGGTTAATCAGTTAATGTTTATAACAACAGCACTAATATTCTAGTCTAAGGATAAAGCTTCCTGATCCTCGAAGTCCTCGAAAGTACTGAGCCTACCTGGCAGTTGTGCTTAAGTCTCCTTCGCAGCCGTTATTCTAAACTTGCATGCCACTGTATTTGTTATCTTTTGGCTACCATCGTGATCACTATCAGTTTCAAAATATAAAGCTGCCTTTCTCGGACTGAATGTGTCGATTTGTCGATAGTATAACTAGTACGTATCAAACAGTTGAGGCGCCATCACTTTTCAAACCTTCATTCTGTTGGTTCTTTACTGGAAACTAGAGGACGGGTGAGCTCGTGACCGGGTGATCCTCGCTAACAGTTTTTTCTTCGTAACTTGTCGCTTGACGCATAAAAGTGGTAGGAATTTTCTTGTGGACATTTCTAGGTCGCATCATCAGGCAGTGTTTACTTGAGTTCAAATCACGCGCTTTCAATTCCCGATTTGACAAACAAGCGGTGCCGACAATTACATGTAAGGGCGGCATCCTGTTTGATTTTCTGAGACCGCTGCATATTTCAAATACCGCATGTGAACGTAATGTTCATATTAATTGTTTTCAATTCTGCATCTGTATTGCTAACCAAAAGCATTTTGCATAGTTCTCACAGAAATCGTATAAAGCAAAACGACAATCAGTTATTTCGGTGCTGGGGTCCCGGCTTCGTCGAAAAAAAAATGGTCGGACATACAGCCGAAGGTCACTCACTGCCCGGTTAGAGTTAATGGAATGCGGCATTATTTGTAGTTTAACGGAAACCCCTAGAAATCCGCCAAAACGACGTGCTTTGAACAATTGATGAGCTGTCACTACTTGCTGGATGATAAAATACTAGGATTGTTTAGTTTATCAGTGGAACCGACTTCAGGAGGACCAAGGAATCTCAAGGCACTTGTTAAGTAAGTAGAACATAAGTTCTGATCGTTGAATTAGTAGAGGTGACGCAAACTGACCTCACTAGTCGTAAGAGGACTAAGAGTGATTTACGATCAGTTGGTAGTTAGACTTTCCAAAAGTCGTTTCCAATATTATTTTCCCCCGCCGCATATACACTGTAGTTTCTTTCCGATTATTATTATTTCCATTTTTCGGTTTCTTCGAAGGAAGGACCTCTCGCGATTCGACTTTTTCGCTTGCTCGCGACTTGTCGCTTTAAAGGTTACACTACAGTGGAATCCATCGAGAAACCAGATTTATCGAACCTCCAACGAAAATTAGTTCGGGAAATCAGGGCTTCGAAATATCGGGAGTAAAATAGCCTCCGAACAGGCGGCTCACGTTTGGGGCCAATATGCAAGCGAGAATCACGCGCAAGCCGGCGAGAAAGTGAGCACTATTCTCGATTGTCCTTCGTTCAGGCGAAGGAGAAATGAAAAATTTACAGTGACCAATGCAGGCTCACATAATTTCTAGCCGGATTGCGTGTGATTTTCGAGGCTTTCGCAGCACGTGCATATACACCTCAAACCTGTGCCTGCTCGCATACTAGGGGTAAAACTACAGTGAAACAAATCCAAGGGAAACAACTTTTAGTTAGAGTTTCAATAACCATTGATAGACGCAAACAATTACATATTCACGATAAATTTAGACACTGATCCTGTTTTCGTCTTCAGGTATATTCTGGTCGATACAAGAATCCGCAAACATTAACTGCTCTCGTCAATAGAATGCAAAACCCTTTGGAAGCATTAAGATAAATTTTACTTGTGGCTCGGGGATTACGTCGAGGAGACGGCTGACACTTTGACAGACTATTCATATTCAAGGCTACATGTACAAGAAGCCTCCAGTAATAGGAAAAGTGACGTCAGTGAAAGTTGAAGACTCTACATTTGATATAGAGTACTGAAAGGGGAGCTGTAAATGAATGGAAGACGTATTCAAATGGAGAACTATGGAATGCCCGTTTACCAAACGAATGCATATACTGCTTGTGGATTTCGAATTGGATGACGAAACCAAGCTACTTCAAAAATACGTATCAGGATTTAGAAAGAAATCAGTCAAACAAGAGATAGTTTTGTTTTACTGTAGAAGCAATTATATAAAGTTCTAATTAGTATAGTTTTTGTGAAATTGAATTGTAAATATGCGACTTAGTCAGGTTGTCTTTACCGTCTTCTTTGGGCACATGATAACGGAACTCGTGCCTTTGTAGATTTAGCTCGCGGAGAACGGCTTCAGCATTCTCTGTCCATACGAACAATATTATATTATTCGATATTTAGACTTTGTTTCTAACAATCATTCATTCAAGAAGGTCCAAGAACCAGATTAATATTAAATGTTGACTTCCCTTTAATTCATTGACAGTATCATTTTTGACAGAAACTGTAGATGTACGTAGGTGAAATTTCCACCGAAATTTTAAAACAGCAACTTGTCTGTGGAAATTTTCACCGACAATTTGCTTCTGTAAATAAAATGTCGGTATAAATTTCCACCGACATTTTACTCTCAGACACAAAATGTCGGTGGAATTTTCCACCGACATTTTACTCTCAGACACAAAATGTCGGTGGAAATTTCCATCGACATTTTACTCTCAGACACAAAATGTCGGTGGAATTTTCCATCGACATTTTAATCTCAGACACAAAATTTTAAAACATTTTGCTTCTTATCTTGGTTTTAAATGATTAAGACAGTCTATGGCAAAAAGTTGCTCCTTTAATGCAATTCTTGCCAAAAAGTTTGGTTTCTGGCAAAATTAAGGTATTTTAAAGGATTTCTTTCACCCAAAAACTAATATTCTCTATTTTTTGACAAATTTGTTCATTATTATTAGGATTTTGCATACTTTTTGTCATTTCTAGAAATAATAATTAAAATTGCTTAATTTTTTCCACACGATGTGGCAAAAATCAAGACTTTTAAGGGTTTTTTTCCATGTAATAACATAAATGTAAAAATGTGGCAATTTTAGCATGGATAATTATTTTTGTTACTTGTTGGTTTTGGTAAAAATGACTTAGATTGCGTTAATTTTGCCTGAAGCATTGTTGATTGGCCAAAAAACGGCCCTAAAAAGCCAATTTTTTCCCAACTTTGATTATATTTTGGTAAAAATAAGGCAAAAAGGTTGAATTTTGTCGGAAAATGAAATTTTAGAATATGCTCTGAGGTTTTAGAACGTGTTATACTAGTGTAGCTCTGATAGGCTTCTCACCTCAATCCACGTGGAAATAGCGTTATGAACTGGTGCCGAGTTTCCACTTGTCGTTGTGCTGTGATTGGCTGATATCAGGACTGATGGGGTTGTGTTATAGCTTCGTGTAAAATGCACAAACTGTAGAATGAAACAAAATAGTTACGTTGAACTATAATTTCTGTTATATATACCGCTTCTGTTGTGTTATCCTTTATATTTCAAAGTTCGTCTTAGTTATAATACGTTCAGTTACAACATCATCGCCGTTCATTGAAGACCTTGATTCGAATGTTTTCGGTTTTCATTTATGTTTTTGTGCTGCATTTGCCGAGCCTACATTCGGCATGATCACGTATTAGCCTCGTTTTGGTTAGTTACATTTGTCTGGTTATTCGCTCGCCATGTGCCCGATGACCTTATTAATAACATTCTAAACAAAATTTCTAGCCGATTCTGATTGGTCAATGACGAGTTCATATTGAGGTTGTAGAGTGCAATACGAAAGTTTGTCATGGAAAACGACGGTAAGGTGCCATGATTTGTTTCCCAAGGTACAGTAATAAACTAACCTCGCAGTAAGCGTTGTTGTTTTCATCTGTTGGTGAACTGGACAGAGCCATGTTCAGTGAAAAGCGGCTTGTGCGGTCTAGAAAAGGCCAACCAGCTCTGCAAATGAAACGTTAATATTGCATATGGTTTAATTTCCTCATCATATAGCTAAAGATCAGTAGTTTCAAATTATTAGGAAGAGACTATAGAGGGTAAAACAAATTACAAATCCCGTTTTAGTTACCATCAGTTTAACTTGTTTGATCACAATCATGTTGACTGTTTCTTTCCATAAATAAGGGTTGCTGCAACCACAGGGTGCCCAAACTAACAACAGGACCACTCAACGGAAAAAATATAAGGATTACATCTGTTGTTTTGTAAACTGTTCTAGAGTTGAGGTTTTAGGCAGTCAAGAAACAAGAGACGGCCACTAGCTTTGTTCGTATTATTCATTCCAATTTGTTTCCCAAAATAAAATATTTGAATTAGATAACATACCACATTAATATCTTCATGTTTCCCAACAAAGTTTTTGCAATTCTCGTAGACAGATTTTCAATGAGTCTTTGGAGACATCGTCTGTCCAAATCAGCGAAGCATCAAACTCTTTACCACTCCTTTGATGACCTGTCCGTCGCAAGAACTACTGGTGGTTCCTTAAACCTTGTCCTATATGTTCATTTGAAAAACAGTAAAATGTCACTTGATAACCATATATAAATGGCTTTATTAAAATCACTAAAAGATGAGCAACTTTAAATTGTAGCAAATTTGTGTGCAAACCCTACCTTTGGCAAACGTCACATCTGCCGCACTTTGTTCCAGACCACCATTTTTGATCTTGATTATTCCCGTCATCCCTTCGGTCGGTGCTCCTGGTACGCCATCCAGTCTACAGTCGCAAATGGATTGAAGTTGTTTCCATTCCTTCCAGATTGCATGGCGCAGACTGTAAAATTACGTGGATTCACATTTTCCGTCCATGAAGTGATAGCGTGGTGGACTGTCACGGAGTCATTCAAGTTTCATGTGATTTAGCGTTATTTGTACATGAACTTGTTTGTCTGGATAGAACCGGTATGGAGGGAATACAAACTGTGTGACAACTTGAATCTGACCATTTGGGAACCCGGAGAAGCTTCACTCTGCCATGCACGATTGGAAAACCTGTTTATCGGAAATAACAACAATGACAAGAACATTTAAATCTGCGAAGTTTCATGATCATTCTTGTGAATGTAGGAATTTGGGAGCTATCGATATCGGAGCAAAATTAAAAAAGGGTTGCATGCTTGAGGCTGTCCTTCAATATGGAAATTGTTTGGTTCAGGTTGCTGCTTTGAGAGCACATGTTTATCTTCTGTCTTCAACTCCAAAGATTTTGCAATGTGTCCAAATTTTTGGCGGTCGAGTGTTCTTTAGGATTAATTCAGATTTCAGTAAAGTGATGGGGCAGCAGTTTAAGTCTGGCACAAGACAATGTCAGGTTCCCATTAATCAGATTTCTTACCTATCCTGATCTCTATTTTGGTTCAAAGTTATCGAGATAGTAACTCCATAGACTGCAAAACAGTCCGTATTTTCGCGCGAGAGTGTCGGGCTGAACGCGGCCAAAGGATCTGGAACGAGCATGAAATTACGAGTGGGATTGGGGAGAGACGCTCTTTTCTTCACATAACTGTTAAACGCTGTCGTAAAATAATAGAAAATAAAGTTCTTACCACAATTGTATCTTGGTGTTTGCCGTCAAATGGCAGAAATTCCCGGATGCACACCTCAAAACTTCCCGCCTTGACGTTTTCAGTCCAAATGTACATGGCGTCATCAGGCTTTGGTGTCACGTGTGTACTTAGCTGAGACAAACACAGAAGGTTTTCCAGCAAAGCTCTGCAATGGGATCATACTCTTGTTAGAATTATGTGTGACTCCATGAACTTTCCTCACAAAGATTAAAGCTGTACAGCCCATGAAATATTAGGCACCTCATATAGGAGCCGATGATTATATCTAAGAGAAGGGTTTCCCATACATGGGTCTCTTCCGATGATAATTTTTTTTGAAAGCTTTTTTTTAATTTTCCAGTCCATAGCTGTATTTTGCTTCATGTTTGCATCTGATGAAAAAAACTGTGGGGCAGCGTGACTTGGCGAAAGTAATCGCGTGACAGCAAGCCATGTAGGAGGTCCTCGCAGCCTTTGAAAGACAGCTCGGCGGCAAGTCAGAAAGAAATCCCTCATTATGATTGATTTTATTCTTATCACCTATCTATCTATGTAAAATATTACGAGGAAATTGGGATCGAAACAAAATGTGACTAGATCGAAAGTACTTGCAGTTCTGTCAACTAGAAGGCCGGGGGGGAGGGGGGGGGGGGGGTACTCGATAGTTCCTTGGGTAGTAGGGAGTTGCGACCGGGACGCTCAAACCCTGACCGCGTTTAAGACACAACTCTCCGATCTTCCTAGCAGTATTCCGATTTTTGAGACCCCGTCTATGACGTTTAATCCCAAATCATACCTTGTTTAAGACAATAATATAATAGTTATTACAAATTTATTTATAGCTTTATGGAGATATTTAGCCGGTTTCATGTTTACGCAAATTGCGCAAAAAAAAAAAAAACTGGTGAAAATTTCGATTTGTAGTGAGGTTTCTATAAATTAACTTATATGCTTATCATTAGGCCATATAAAGATACCCCGTTAAAGACAAAATATAATAAATCGATATCCCGCTCAACACAAAAACCCTAAAAACCATAACCCTGTCGGGGCCGCACGTCCCCCGTTAAGGCTAGATAGGGGAGTAGCCCTCCCCCCGGTGGGACTACAAGGCACAATCGTAATATCGACACAGGATGCCTTTCGAGCACAAACAAATCAACGACGAATCCGCAAACTTGCAATTAGAATCGGCAGAAAATAATTGCCTCGCCATGATCCGACTGCATGTTTTTCTTCATCTTCGCAAGCTTCCATTCGTATTCTGCTTGTTATCAGAGAAAATGAACTGAAATTATTTGAATTATACTTTGACACAAGCATTAATTAAAGAAATTGATATCGGTCACAGTACTATAAGCACGTTTTCAATTAGCTGGCTAAATGTTTTTGATAAGCCTGACCACGAGAGGTCGAACAAACTTGTTATTGCAAGCTAAATATATATTGATTGTTGTAGATGACATATAAAATAGGTGAATGAAGTAACACTTAAGATTGATTGATTGATTGATTGATAATTGATCGATTAAACACACGTCAACAAAATGAATCTTGCCAAAAAGCCATGCACGAATTGTTAGCTCTCTTATAAAATATAACTGGGCTTTTTTCGAAGTTATTTGTTCACTTGTTGTACACCAAAAGCGGTTTGAAAGTTCTTTTAAACTGAAATGTACGTTTCAAAATCAAATCTTGCTTGTCGGATGTTTTTTCAGTCGACTTGAAAACCGAAAACGTGACCAGTATTCCGTTTTTTTAAACAAACATGTTTAGTTTATTTGAACAGGGCACAAGATATGTTGATTGACTCAGTATCATCCTTACTAAATTTTATTGTCTAACCTGGGAGAAGGTCACTTTGTCGCACTTAGTTTCAGTTGTCCAGATTCCATCAAACGTAACGCTGCCACGTATCATCTGTATGAACCACAGATGATACAGCCAGCCAGTTGATTATCCCAGTTCCATTTGATGCACTGCCTGACTCACGTGCGCACACCTCAAACTCACGTGTACTAACGGATTGTATCCACACAGCGGCAGGAGAGTGAACACGTGACAATGCTTCACCATGGCTCAATGTTACGTGAACTTGAACCTTTTACAGAAGAAAGTATTAGAACAATATGATTATTGAATCCCCAGGGATCTTTCCAATAAATGGGGGAGGGGGGGGGGGGGGGGGGAGAGCTGCTGCACTTCCCGCTTTCCGTACCTTGTACTCCAGGCTCCGTAGGTCTCCAGGTTCTCGGTTGCCGCAAGCTTTGGAATGATTCCCTCTCACCACTCTTGCCTCCCGCAGACTTCACCCCCCCCCCCCCCCCCCCCCCCCTTTACTCTCGGGCTCACACCCCCACCCCCAACCTGTATAATTACAAGGCAGACATTTTCCAGTAGTTCTAAATTAATGTCCAAGCCCATTTTAATGGAAAAGTACAGAAACATTTTACTCAATAGTTTTTCTCATTACAACGTGGCAATCGACAATGTTGAGAAGGCGAACATCCACTGCTACAGCTCCAGTCCTGTAGAGTCTGTGACATGTTAAGCTTGCCGGTTTGCAGGGACATTCCTGCAGGAGAGAGACAGGATAATATGTTTAGGTGGGAGGTTTGAAGTTTGGAGGTTGGGGGGGGGGGGGGGGGGGGTGTCAGTTGCTTAAGCTTCGCAGCCCGGACGTCTTGAAGTCATGAAGTCATGAAAACAACTCAATGACGCCTTTCACTTGCGACGTGGGAGGTTTAGGTGGGAGCGGGTTTGTAGGTGGGAGGGCGTGAGGGGGTGGGGTGACAGGACAGAGACGTCCGTTCTTTGAGCCTCGCAGACTGGACGTCTTGAAGTGCTGAAAATAACTCACTTATGTGTTGATCTTGCATTGAGTTTCAGCAAGATAGTTCTTGTTCCAGCACTGATGTTCTTTTTTGTTTTCGTTTGACACAGAGGGCAATGAATTACACAGTATCATAACAAAAGATCAGTGAAGTTATTTTCAGACTTTATACCATTATCACTAAGAAATGCAAAGTTTTTACTCCAGAAAATGACGACCCAAGCTTGGTTTATAATTGATGTTTAGACCCGCAAGTCTTAAACGATAGCACCCACGTCTTACACACAATACCATCCCCGCTGTGGAAGTATTGTTTGGAAACGAATGACGTCGAGAATAGAATGGAAATACTCATGCTAAACAGCACTCGCTTTGAATCCGGACGGCGTAAATTGTTTTCGTCGAATTATTTCATTGCGTTTAATCGCGCCGTTACGATGATTCGAGAAGCAAAGGATTTTCTAAAAGGGGGCGTGTGCCTGACTTCACCAAGTGCACTGAAACAAGTTGCAGACGGACTCCGAAATCAAATGGATTTCTGATCGCCGAAGGTACACATTACAAGGCATGCTTCAAAATGGATTTATTTCTGCTGACCGTAGCGTCCTGTTTATACTGCACTTGCTGAGCAAGAGGTTGTCTAGGAACTACTCCTGATCAAATATTCGTATATACCAATGAGAATGGAAACGCTCATGTCAAACAACATTTGTTTTAAATCTCTAAAGCCAATCGATTATTTGTCCAATCGATTATTTGTCCAAGCATTTGATCGCTTTTACTATTTTTGTGTTCTTGTGATATGATCTTAGCTGCGCAAGATGAAGGAATAATTTGCAAAAGGGGGGCGTGCCGGTGTTTGAATTTCCACTGATCTATGAAGAACTACATTAAACAATGCAAATTGTGGACTCCATGAAGTCGATCCAAGATGCTGCAGTCTATATAAAGACCAATGGAAATACTAATGCCAAACGGACTACAGTACAAATTAATTGATTTTAATGATTTCTGCTATCTATACGAACGCAAACGCAAAGGATTTCTTTGTAAAGGGGGCGTGTGACCGAATTCAGTTGCCACAACTAAAAATATTATCTATTCGATAATAAGAAATTTCACAGCTGAGATGCCAAACAATACAATTTCCGTCAAGATAAAAATTATGCATTTTGCTCTCCCAGGAAAGCTAAGAGGCGCTATGCCAAATTACAAACTTTAGTCATTACGAAACTGAGATCTTTGCCATTGGATGTCCTGAAGTCCTAAGTAAAATTTCCTCCGCTTTGAATCCAGACGGCGTAAATGATTTTCGTCGAAGTACATGTATTTAATTGCGTTAATTTAATCCCGTTGTTTTGAGGATTCGAGAAACAAAGGATTTCCCAAAAGGTGGCGTATGCTTGACTTCACTAAGCGCACCGAAACAAATTGCAGATGGACTCCGAAATCCAAGGTACATTTTACAAGGCATGCTTCACAATGGATTTTAATAATTTCTACTGACCGTAGCGTCCTGTCTATACTGTACTGTCTGAACAAGAGACTGTCAAGGAACTACTCCTGGTCAAATATTCGTATATACCAAGGAGAATGGACACGCTTATGTGAAACAACATTTGTTTTAAATTTCTAAAGCCAATCGTTTATTTGTCCAAGCATTTGATCGCTTTTAATATGTTTGTGTTCTTGTGATATGATCTTAGCTGCGCAAGATGAAGGAATAATTTGCAAAAGGGGGGCGTGCCGGTGTTTCAATTTCCACTGATCGATGAAGAACTCACATGAAACAATGCAAATTGTGGACTTCATGTAGCCGATCCAAAATGCTGCAGTCTATATAAAGGGCAATGGAAAGGCTAAACGGCCTACAACTGACTGAAATAATTTTAATGAATTCTGTTATCATATTATTGTTATCACCGAATTTTTAATAACTAAAAATATTATCTATTCGATAATAAGAAATTTCACGGCCGAGATGCCAAACAATATAAATTTTCCGCCAAGATAGAGAATATGCATTTTGCTCTCCCAGGAAAGAACCGCTGTGCCAAATTACGAAAGTTAGCCATTGCGGAACAGATCTTTGCCATTGCATGTCCTGAACTTTCCTTGGTAAGATTTTCTCAAAATTAGACAAAAATCACAAAAAATAGAATGGAGGAATTGAAAAAGCAAAAGGAAACGGAGTTTGAGACCCTCGGCTGTGGCAGCACAGTTATCATATAAGGCTACACAATTTCTTGATCAAATTCATGATCAGTCGAGGTAGTTAATTTGGAAAATCAACATAGATAAATCTATTAAAAATTGAGCCTTTACGATTAAAATAATACAATAAAACATAAAATGCATGCCCTGTTTAGAATGTCAGGAGTACCTTTCACTGCAAACGAGAGATTTCCCGCAAGGATGATGAAAATCAGCGAAGATGGAAGATTCATTTTGAAGCGCATCTTGCTGACTGAATCACCGCGTTCTGTTTTCCGATAATGTCAGGTTCTTGTATTAGTAGAACTATGTACAGTGTTCTGATTGGTTTAAATCTGGTATTTCGTAAGCAACTATATCATATTTACCAGAGAACAATGAATAAAAGTGAAATTATGCCCAAAATAATAAGCTTCATGTGAGTACACTCTGGATTTTACATTTGAATAGGTACATGTTCAAACGTGCACTGTCGTTAAGAGTGCAAACAGAAATGATGACATAATGTTATTTTTCTTCTCTTGTTTGGTTTACTTTTGAGCGCCGTTTAAGTAAGAATAACGGCTATTTGTGCCAAACTAAATCTACAGTGAACGCCTGTAATCGAGTAACCAGTGAGCTCGGGGAATAATGGTGGCGGGGGGGTTATAGCGAAGTTCCCACCAATTCATTATCTTCTCTTTTTCGCATGACTGAAGGTGACAGTCAAGAAACCCGAATGCCGAAGTTTGGGGTCGATAATGAAGCCTTTACACGTGTAAGACTGGGTCCACCGCGGTCAAATAAATTCTGGTCGCCCACGCGCTAATTTCCTGCGCAAAATTTTAAAGGTAAAAATTGCGACAGAAAACAAAACTTGCGAAAGGAAACAATAGTAGGCAAAAGGAGCAGTTTAGACTTTTCAAACACAAAGCTAAGTATATTTCCAGCATTCTGTTGAGTTACCATTTTTTGGAGGCTTACCAAAATGTTAAAACACGGTGTAATATTGAGGTTTGTCGGCGTAGTTTATTTTTTTCTTTGCATGCTCTGACAGTTTGACCGCGACGGAGACTGGGTAAGATACGATACGAGCCAGCGGCATATCAGCGGGTAGCGACATTAAAATACCTGGCCGCCATTTTAAAAAATAGGTACGCAACGCGTACATGTGTGTACTGCAAGGTTTTCCCTAGGTTGATTTATCATTTGGAAGTGGTAAAGTCTTTGTCACTAAATATGATTTACTCAAAATACACTAGCCAGCTTGGAAAGGATGGTGGGGATAGAAGGAAGAAACTGGGAAGGGTGTATAAAAATAAAATTCACATCATAACAAACTGTGTTAGTTTTACTTGCCAGATAAATTTATTATTTATCTAATCTTGATAAATATGAAGAATGTAATTTACAGAAACAGAGTTGTAAGACTTGAAGAATGTGAATTGAACTTATTTTTTTTCAAAACTGATCAGTTATGTTAAGCTTGAAGAAAAAAGTATCAATTCATTATTTTGAGATAGTGACTGACTTCACAAGCCAAGTTAAAAACAAAAAGAACATAGTAATGTTAAATTAAAGTGTGGAGACTACTTGATCAGAGGGACTCCAACATGGCGTTTCCATACTGAGCTCTATAAATTTGTGTGGAACATGTTGACAAATAACTCGAGTACGGAATACCGCACAGACCTGAGACTTGGACTGATTCCTTATTTATTCATTATCTATGACATGTCAATTCCTTGACTTCATTCTTTGAACGGTTTTGTTTTTTTTAATTTATGGCGTGACAGTGAAAACCGAGAATAGGAAGGTGCCCAGTCTCGTTGGCATATTCCGAAACTGCGGAGTTCTGAGTACCAGCAAGCTGCATGTCTCGGTCGTGTTCCTTTATTCTTTCACGCATCGATATCGCTGTTTCACCGATATATACTTTGCCGCATTCACATGGAATCTTATAGACTGAACACCGTCTCGTCTCGTTTCTCGCGAGTCTCGTCTCGTTTCTCGCGATACGCGTCTCGTTTCTCGCGAGACGCGTCTCGTTTCTCGCGAGAGTCAATAAGCCGGCATATATATTACTTCCAAACTCGCAAGTGACACCTCGCGTGTCAATGGCGTATGTGTCAAATGTTTTATCTACGATCCGTTGCCAAATCGATGGGACCGAAGGTCCAATGTATAAACAAGCAATAATGTTCATGTAGTTAAACGTGTTGACAGAACCAGGGTAAAACTTACTGGCAAGTACAGAAAACGATCCGCGTATATCGATCGTTCGCAAGAATGGCGTAGTATAGCCTGCGTTGCAGCCGGTATCCGGTGTCAAAATCCTCGTATATATACCGTCAGCACAACGGCTCCCAAAAGCTTGTTCTGATATCCCGCAGGTTTGCAAGGATATGTGTATCCATTTTTGATTGGCTAGATTCTTACGCGCTTTGTGATTGGACAAAATCTTGCGTGACAGATCCGCACTGCTAAAAATAAATTACTTTTGTACTTTGCATTTCAAAAGATCAAGAAGGCTATGTCTGATTCGTCCTTTTATTGTAAAACGAAAGAGTATTGCTCGCAAAGGGATGGAAACAATTCGAGGTAATCGCCGAAATCGAAAGTCTGAAGATATCTTTGCGAGCGATCGAAAACAACAAGTACATCTGCAGAAACTGTGTTGCGAAACACAAATTCGAGCCGCAGAAATTGTCTAACATTCTCTCACATGTACGAGTTGCATTAGCGACTTAAAGTACCGGCAACTGATGAGATCCATTTGGAGGACCGAAAACATGGTCTTGCCTGAACAAAACCAAATAGTGGCATATACAACGCGCGAAACGGTCAATAGACAAACGTGAAATATTTACATTTTTAAACCGAGCGAACAAAGGTCAAAACAATCACACCACGCGCCAGTACTTGGCCTGTCAACACCTTTTATTTCATTCATGCAAACCCGCGGGATATCAGAACAAGCTTTTGGGCGCCGTTGCGCAGACGGTATATATACGAGGATTTTGACACTGGATACCGGCTGCGACGCAGGCTAGGCGTAGTATCGAAGGCTAGATTAATGGCGTAACTTATCGAAGGCTTGATTCATTACGATCGTATCGAAGGTTAGACTTATCGCGTAACTTATCGAAGGCTTGATTCATTGCGTATCGTATCAAAGGCTAGAACATTGCATCTTTCCGAAGGCTTGATTCATTGTGATCGATGTATGTATGCATGTATTGTATCAAAGGTTAGATTTATCGCGTATCTTATTGAAGGCTTGAAACATTGGGATCGTATTAGACTGCGGGAAGTCTCTAATTTTTTTTTATCAAAGGCTTGATTCATTTGATCGCATCGAACGCTAGATTTATTGGGTATCCTATCGAGGGCTTGATTCATTAGTTTTTAGCCATTATACTTTGTAAAGCGCTTAGAACAGCGATGAATAAGCGCTATATAAATTAGTTATTATTATTATTCATTGCGATCGCGTCGAAGGGAGGATTTCGTATCGAAGGCTTGATTTATTGCGCATTTTATCGAAGGCTTGATTCATTGCTATTGTATCGACTTGATTTACATTATTGTGTATGGTATCGAAGCGCCGGCCATTAAAATTCGGAAACCGTGGTTTGTTATTGATTTGATCGATTGTCTGTGGTTTGTTTATCGATTTGATGTTAACAATAGAGCATTGTTAACATTTCTTTTGTTTACAATTTTACGGTTTAAGTGCATAGTGTTGACTGCGCAAGCGCAGTACACACAAAAACTGTGGTCTAGTCTACAAAGTCTACAACACACATGTCAAATGGAAATAATATTCCGTTTAGGATCTGGCGGTACTCCTGGAGTTTGACAGGTAAGTAAATGTAACGGCATTTACTTGTTAAAAGCTTTCTCAGACTTCTCAGTACAAACTCTTGTCAAACACGAAACAACGTATGGTTTGACTCGAGACTATAGCAGAAGTATTAATTTTGCTCATTTTCAGTCAAACTAACGTCGTATTAAGACTATTCAAAATTTGTTCATTTGAGGCTTTCAAATTTGTGAGCCAGGTGGGAGAAATTGAACTGTATGCGTGAGACTCGTGCACTGAATACATGAGAGTTGGCAGGTATACATTGAATGTCTCTCAAAACTATGGATTAAATACAAACTGAAGTTGTCAAACTTCTCTTCCAACTGAACATGGTACTTATGCTCCAAGAACAATCTTGCTTTGGGGGTAGCCTACAGCGCAGGCGCGAACGAGAGCTCTTTATTTCATCAAGCCATCGTCTCATTCTCGACCCCAGAGCCTTCGCGTTTTTTTTTTTTTACTTTTTTCATTGCGCAAGACTCGAAGGCTCTGGGAAACTCTGCGCAAGCGTAGCCAAAATCTGGCTATGTTGACTTGACAGCGAAATGCTCTACAATCCAAATCCAAAATGGCGGCTCTATTGTTGTTGTTATTGTTGGCGTGTCTCTCGGGATATGCACGGGAGCATGCAAGAACGCTTAGTTTAATTAATTCAAATAATCGATAGTTTCTTTGAATGCATGCTGTAGTTTTACATGGAAGACACTCCTTGTACGTCCGTCGTTTATTATTAGTAGCAATTTTATGTAGGACTAAGGGGTAAGTTGGCTTTCATTTTGCTGTCCGTTGTAAGGACTGATTATAGGACTGACTGAAATTATATTTTCTGCAGTGATTTGACGAAAACTCAATTGTAAGAAGTCAACTGGGCGCATTTAAAACCGTCCAAATCTCCGTTAAATAAAACAATTGCCTTTTTCGCAGTTCATCCGAACAAGTCTTTGTGATCATATAATATGTTGAATAGGTCAGAATCGCAGCAACGGCAAATGTTTACGTCCGAGTTATACCACTTTTTCGGGGTTTCGATCAAGAATGTGTGGTTCTGAAACTTTCCTTTTCCGCGTCATTCTCAACCGGCCCCAGACGCAGGGAAAATTCGCGCCGCAAGTTCAATTTCACGCGCGTAGCAGATTGACCAATCGGAGGCGTTTTTATTGTTTCAACCGAAAGTCAATCAGAACAGGCGCTGTCACAGGGTTCCCCAGGGCACTTCCCGTTGTCAGTCATGCGCAAAAGAGAAGAGCTCTGGGGTCGAGAATGGCCATCGTTTTGGAATCTTAGCAGGGAGAAGGCTTGGGGCGAGTGTAAAAAAGCTACCGTGGGAAGTGGGACTCAGGTGTGAGGCTGAAAAACGGGAATGAAATAATTCATTGCTCGCCTACACAGCTGCATGCTAATTTTGGGGTTGAAGGACGTTTATCGGCCTAGAATCTGTTGCTCTTGTGTTTTCATTCCGAGTGGTTCAGTTCCTGCAGCGAGTAAGGCTCGAGAGTAGTTTGTTAGTTTATGTAGCTGCCTTTGACCCAAGGCACACTGATGATCTTCTGTTACCATGGTTACGCGGACCCACTAGAAAGACCCAAGAGGGAGATGATCAGTTAATTAGTTCCAGTCTCTTTTCTACGGTTTCCCAACACGATGAATGTTAGCCACAATCCTTCTCGACCTGTCATACCGCCATATTTTGCGACAGAGTGACCCTGGGAGACTGAAGGGGGACTTCAAACAGTCTAAAAAATAGCTCATTGTATTCTCAACACATTCTCCGGTCTATTTTTTTTTTCAGTGTAAAACAAGCTAGAACGTTAATTTATAGAATAAGATGTTGCATTTCGATCGAATTCAGAGAATATTATGAAGTCCACAATTTGTTTCATGCAGCTCTTCGATGGAAATTCAAACACGCTCCCTTTTGGAAATTCCTTATGATTGTATCGCCTCCTTTTGCCGTTCGCAGAAAAAACTGACATACGTGATGCTCAATCTCTCTAATAGAGTGTATTCACTTGACGTCATAGCCGCCATATTGGTGTCCCCATACAACATAATTTTTATGAACTTATTTTGTTAGGGACACCAACATGGCTGCCACGGCCTTTGTCATTTAATTCCCACAGGACTGAGTAAACACGCTCAATAGCTCCACAGAAGCTAAGGGGTGATATCGGTCGTCATTTTCTGGAGTAGAAACCTTGGGTTTCAGAATGATAATACCGTGAACTTATAAATATGGTGCTTATAATCGAAAGACTTTAATAGCGAAAAGGCTAGACACCAGGCGTAGTCAATCGATAAACCGATAATCGATATCAATCGATAACAATCGATAACAATCGAAGATTGATATCGATTTCCGATATCAATCGATAGAAATCGATAAAGAAAAAAGTTGTGAGTTCGATTGATATCGATTTCCGATATAAATCGATAACGATTAATTTATCGATTGTTATCGATTATTATCGATTGTTATCGGAAATGATTTTTGTCATTTTACAAGTTAATCATTGACACAATGTTGCCTTTTTATTGAGTCATTCAATCAGCATAGCATGCAATAGTTTAACAATTATCAACAAAATACTATAGGAACAAAAACAATAACAGGAACAATTTGGTCTTTTTATCGATCTTCAGCGCAGTTCATAATACCGGAAAAAGAATTTGCGGTGTGCAAAGTAGTGGCGTGCAACCCTCTAGTCTCGTTATAGCAACGCCATAAAGATGAAGCAGAATAAACAACAAAATCAGTGTTTTTGTGATTTCAATTAGTCGCATTAAAAAAGAAACGTAAGAATAAATCACAGAGTAAGCAAGAAATAAAAAATAATCCAGTAGCACAGCAGTAATCACTTTGGCTCCATAAATATCGACCAGGAACAATACATGCAAAAGAAGAAGCAGTTTTCTGTGTTTTTCGTCGTCATAAAACAAGGGTTCGAATTAATGGACATGTTCAAATCTTTTAAATCCCAGAAAACCAAGTGAACGCGATGAATACTCTGCCTGGACGTGTTTACTAGATACATGTCTAGATAGCCACGCCATCTTCAGTAATATGTTTGAAACAAATACTCCTTTGGATTATCGATGTTTATCGATTGTTATCGATTATTATCGATTGTTATCGATTTTTGCCAATCGATAACAATCGATAATTTTTTTTTCTGTGAGTTCGATTGTTGTCGATTACCGATATCAATCGATAGCAATCGGCGATTGATATCGATTGATATCGAGTGTATCGATTGATTTCCGATATCGATTTCTATCGATTGACTACGCCTGGCTAGACATAAGCCCGTGGACTTACATTAGGAGGAGGGAGGAGTGGGGGAATGGAGGACTGGGCCGGGCTTATTATTTACGGTATTGCTTTTCAAGATATACTAATTTTTAAAAGAAGCATTATTTGTGTGATTTTTCAGCCTCTATTTTATTATTTCCCACGTTTACACAAGTTGTGTCTAACACCTTCAGGTGAATAATTATCAGTTGTGGCACAGCTGAATACGGCATTACTACTACAACTACGAAGTGCGCGAAGCATATGCGCTGAACGTGACATAATTATGAAGCTCTTGTGAGGAGTTTGATTTTATAAGAATTAACAAAATAAGATTCGTGATCAGCTATTAATCCCAATTGTATTCTAAACTATTTTGTTCTTCAAATTCGCAGCGATAAAGTAAATAATGCACTGTTCCCTCAGCTTTCATTGTTATTACGATTTAATTCTACTAAAAAGTAGCCTGGCCCCGTCAACTAGACCGCCAGCTACGCAGGCTAACTAAAAAGCTGCTTTTGTAGTGATTACTCATATTACTATATCAAGCCATCTCACTCCAATCCTAGCTATAACTATAAACGATGCATAAAGTTAATAAAGTTCTTGACTCAGTAAATCATGTTAGTTTTATCCTAAAATATATCCTAAAATCTTTCTTTACACTTGATTTGTTGCAAGAGCCCCAGGGAACGCACTTGGAAAAAATTGAGTACAAACAAAACACGCAAAAACTAAATCATACTAATTTTGTTTTTCTCCTCTGCAGATAAAAATAAAATAAAATCCTGCTAAGGAAAAGTTGACGAAACTGACCGTCCCATAAAAATCGATCAGTTCTCTTGTCACGCTATTGTTGTGCTGTTGTCACGCTAATGGCTCATTGTCACGAACTAAATAATTCCGCCAATTATATTTCAAGTATTTTCCCTGCGTTGCTGAATCACATGGTCGGCTACTACAGACATATTTTGTGACTAGTTACATTCAATCAGCTAACAAATTAATTAGTCATGAAATCAGATTTCTTCACCGACGCAGATACACTTTTCAAACTGAAATTATTTAAATTTCAAATGCTTAAAATTGTGAATGATATTTTGCAGATTTCTGATTGGAGTTCTTTTCAATGGTCGATATTCAACTCATAAATGAAAAAACTGGTTAATTTTTTTATTATTGTAGAGCGTAAGGTAAGATACCAAACTCAGTCAATCCTTTCCTTTTTAAGTAGTTTCATAGAACACTTCAATCTCGTCAGGTTGAAAAGGACTACTTCCCGCCAGGAATGACTGGGTCAAGGAGGTGCCATAACTGCGGCCAGTTGGTGGGCTGTAGGTGTATCCAAGTTTTGAGTAAGAATTTGTGTTCGATGAGGCGTAGGGGGCAATGTAAAAATCGTGTCCTCCTCCAAATGTGGGTCCATAGGAAGAGCAACTGTATATAGACTCTTGGTAAGAACCATAAACTCCTTGTTGAGATAGTTTCACTGGTCCCCAGCCTGGCTTGTTAACCAAAGAGAACAAAAAGGCGGATGAACTGGACAGGTACCCACAACTGGAAGCTAATTGGTAAATAAAGAATGTTAAAAATAGTGTTTCTGATTATTGTTACACTTTGGACTGATTATTATTTACGGATGGCAAGGTTAGATATTTGCGGTGTTACTGTTCGTTATTCCTAGCCCTTATTTCCTGTTACGATTGTTATTTTACATGCGAGATGGATTAAAAAATAAACAATAAAAAGAAATAATACCTGACATAGGATCAAGAAACAGGAAGTACCCAGTTTCTGTCGCCGCGTTTTTGTATAAGCTTAATCCTCGTACGAGGTAGACTGGGGCAAATATAAGAGGTTGTTGCGTGGCTTCTAAGGCAATGTGCTTTAGCTCACATATATTTTCAGTAAGTATGATTTATTGCTTACGATTAATTTTATCTTATGTTTAAAACGTTAATATGCTAAGGAGGTTGCTTTTATCCAAACAAAATTCGTGTTTTATTATTTCATGAATATGACGAACTCAGATAAATCTCGTTGAACTGGCCATATATTACAAATGAACATTGTCATCCAGCCTTGTCCCTAGGCCTTCACGGCTCAAAGAAGTTTGAAACCAGAGAGAACGCCTGAGCCTGGGACCGTAGGCTGACGAACATCATATTTATATTTTAGAAATAGAAAATGACGCACGTGTTGACATACATGTAGCCTAGTGCAAACATGAGAGACAGTTTGGAAGAATTCGAAAACTTATGTAAAAACGAGCCGCAGGCGAGGATTTACATCAGTACTTTGGACTTCTCCCAAACTTTCTCGAGTGTTTTGCATCAGGCTATGTAAACAAGAAGCGGCCGTTTTCTATTTCTTTTGTATAAAATAAGCCAGCAAAATGCAATGATACGTCATAACTGTGTTTGCATAGCCTCGTGCAACCCGACTGCACAACCAATCAGAGCGCACGTTATATGATCAAAATTTTATAAATATAATATAGCCATCAAACTCTTGACACGGTCGACAATATGTTTCTTGTATGAAGGTTCGGCCCCAACAAAGATAATTATATATAAACACGTATATATTATAGATTGAGACCATGCGTTGAATCTCTTGGTTGAATATAATTAGGGCCATATCGAGGTTTAATATTCTTATATATTTATTGTTTCTTATTAACTGTGATATTCACTGAAAGAAAAAAGAGAATGAAAATAACGTCACTTACGACTAGTCCACGAGGTACTGGTATAACCTCCAAAGATGTACGTCCCCGCCACACGGATGATTGTCACTGTGGGACCTTTTCCGTCGCACAATGAGTGGAATGTACTGGCAGCCCAACCATCCGCTGATGCACGCCAACAAAGCTTCCAGTAAGAAGATTGGCTTTGCACGACAGGTTTTAACCAGGTATTCAAAGCAGTTAAGTACTTGTTGTTCTTTCCCAAGATGTCTGAATTTAGTAAACCAGCTGCAAAAATGAAAACAAGGTGATCAAATAGTATATAATTAAAAATCGATGTCATAGTGATTCTTGAAGTAGTGATAAGGCTTCAACCCTGAAGTGACTTAGTCCATATTCTGAATAAGGCTAAACTGCTATATGACGCCGCAGAAAGACTTACGGTTAACAGGCGTAGAACGTTGTTCTAAAGAACATGTTTCTGACTCAAACTTGTAGTTCACATTCAAACCAGTTCAAACCATATCTCACCTGCATAATTATAGCATTCAAACCCATCTCCAATGTATCCCTGGTTACACGTGCAGGAATATGAACCGCGTGTGTTTGCACATGTGGCGAACGGATGACACTGATGCGCCTCTCTTTCACATTCATGTAAATCTGATGGACAGATAATAGATACGATATAAATTGCATAGAAAAGGGCTTATTCTGAAATACTTGTCGTGTTCTTGTCGCTGTAGGAACTAGAAGAAGAGAACAACTTGTTCTCAGACTCTTCATTTAGCGCGTGCTCCCTACCCCCACCCCCTCCTCCACCCTCTTTCCCTCCAACCATACAGTTCTCATCAGAATCTGAACATGCAATTTAGGAGTCAGAAGAACGTCAATATAATGTTTGCTTGTTAGACAATATCACTACATAAAGCTGTGAGTATCTTACTGCAATCTAGAAAATAACTAAAACGTATTGTTATTCTCGCATATAGAACTTTCCATAGAAATATGCCCTATTGCCTACGCTCAGCATAATTTAAAATTTACAGAAAAGCAATCGTCGTTAATTTTTTTTATTTTCATATAATTATATATATTGCAGATTGTTTTTGTACAATTTAGTACAAAAGCTAGATGAAAGATCGAAGGCTTTAAAAATAGCTGAAATACTTTCAGAGGCTCGTGTGTATTCATTTTTCAGAAGTTAGCTACTCACAAGGGTTCACTTCAACTTGAGTTCCATGTTATTAAGATAATTGTTTACCACGTACCTTTCTTACAAGTATACTGATGACAATCGCTACACTGCACGTCATTCCACTCATACTTGTATTTCACACCAAGTGCGTGTACACAATCTTCTTCTTTATAATTATTTGGCTGATTCTTGGCCCATGCTGTAAAGTTCCCATGTCCGCGATCCGCCCAAGTGAAGTCACCCTCTGTTGATTTGTCATTCAATCCCAGCCAGGATTTTTCTCCATTATGGCGATGCTGTGTATAAACATTTTCTTCATTGTTGTTGACATCAACAAGAACTGAGTTTTCTTGTCGACATTTTGTCAATGCTGTGGTCCAGTTTGTACATGTTTCACTCGTGAAGTAACAGTAGCCATTGAAATAGCTCCATCCAGGATCACAGATATCTATGCAAATATCAAATGTCTGTTAGCCCTTTTTCTGGTGGCATGGAATGGGATTATTTTGAATTTTTATCAAATTGAAAAGCTTTTCTCTTTCAGTAATGTAATTTTTTCAAAACAGTTCGCAAGCCATGTAAACTGCACTATACTGATGTTGAACTGTTGTTACCTGATTTATTAGAGTGTTTTGCAAAAATCCCATTTACAACCACGCAGAGACACGACACAGTTCTCTGTTCTCAGTTCTCTCTCTAAATGGATTTATTCGACCAAATTATCGGATATTTGGATTTCTCTTGGGTCTGGTCCTCAAAGATAACCAATATTTGATACTATTACCAGGTATGCAGTCGATTACTGACCTGTAAGGACCGCATAACTAACTGACACGGGATCATATCTGGTCTCGTACAATTCCTTGACACAGGCTCTAAATCCAGACGTGTTCATGTTCTGCAAATGAAAAGCTCTCTTAACAAAAAGCTTTCACAACTTATGCAATTCGAAAAACTTAGTTAGTTTTTTACACCCGATATATACATCATACTGAACCATTTGATTACTATTATAACTTGGTGTCCAAAACACTGGCGCTGAGTTTGGGATGAGACATTGAAACAGCATTTCTAGTCTCTTGGAATACCTGTCCATTCATGTTTCAAATCTCTACAGAAACAAACTATTTTTTTTAGGATAACTGATACCACAGACAGAAATAAATAATTAGATATAAAATCTGCATCTTGTTGTACTGATGCATGTTGTCCACAGGATGGGGCGGCCATCAATGTGACCATTCAATGTGGCGGCCACAGTGGAACATACTAGTGCAGTAGCTATGATATGCTTCTTACCTCGATCCACGTTGAAATACCGTTATGGACTGGTGCCAAGTTTCCACTTGTCGTTGTGCTGTGATTGGCTGATATCAGGACTGATGGAGTTGTGTTATAACTTCGTGTAAAATGCACAAACTGTCGAATGAAACAAATTAATTGAACTGTAATTTCTTAATATACATTTCTGTTGTGTTAACCTTTATCTTTCAAAGTCCGTCGAATCAGTTATTATAACACATTACGTTAAAACATTATCGCCGTTCATTGAAGACCTTGATTCGAATGTTTTCGGTATCCATTCATCTTTTTGTGGTACATTTGTCGAGCCTACATTCGTAGGAGTCTGGGCATGATCGCGTATTAGACTCGCTTTGGCTTGTTACATTTTCTGATAATTCGCTCTCCATATGATCGATGGCCTTATTAAGACGGATTCCGCTCAACGTTCGAGCAATAAGTGCAAAAATTAATTACTAAAAAACTACTCATAGCAAGGTAACATTTTGAATACTATTTGAAACATATCACTTTAATTCACTTCTCCATGTGATCCCGCAATTAAATTCTCAAGCATTCTCGAGAAAATTAATGTCAAACCTCGTATAAAATTATAAAAACGCACGCCATTTTGTTTTGAACTGACATGAAGAGTCTTTTTAATTAAAATATATAATGACTTCTCTCGCGGGGTCAGCTTGGGAGCTAATTTATCGATAATTTCTTCTTAACTGTATTCAAAATGTTACCGTGCTATGAGTATTTTTTTGGTAACTTAATTTTGTGCACTTATTGCTTGAACGTTGAGTGGAACAAAATTTCTAGGTTCTGATTGGTCAATGATAAGTTCACATTGAGGTTGTAGAGTGTAAAACTGAATTATAGAGTGCAATACGAAAGTTTCCATGGAAACGACTGTAAGGTGCCACGATTTCATTCCCAAGGTACAGTAATAAACTAACCTCGCAGTAAGCGTTGTTGTTTTCATCTGTTGGTGGGTTGGAGTTTGGAAACTTGACAGAGCCATGTTCAGTGAAAAGCGGCTTGTGCGGTTTAGAAAAAGCCAACCAGCTCTGCAAATAGAACATCAACATTGAGTATGATATGGTTTGTTTCCCCTTCAGCTAAATATTAGTGGTTTTAAGTAAAGAAAAATATATTGAGGGCAAAAAATCCTGAACAAATCTCGTTTTAGTTACCATCAGTTTAAGTTCATATGATTACAGTCAAGAAACAAGAGACGACCAGTCGCTTTGTTCGTATTGTTCATTCCAAATTGTTTCCAAAATAAAATATTTGATAACATACCACATTAATATCTTCATGTTTCCCATCAAAGTTTTGCAATTCTCGTAGACAGACTTTGCATGAGTCTTTGGTGACATCCTCTGTCCAGATCAGCGCAGCATCAAACTCTTTACCACTCCTTTGATGACCTGTCGTCGCAAGAACTACTGGTGGTTCCTTAAACTTGTCCTATATGTTCATTTGAAAACAGTAAAATGTCACTTATAACTACAGTATATATAAACATACCTTGCGAATTAAACTACCCCTCCCCAGATGCTCTTAACTGCACTCTGTCTGACTTTAAAATTCAATTAATTAATTAATCTTAAACAATTTCAAGTTTGTTTGGCTGAAAATCAATAAAAAATGAGCAACTTCAGGATGGGCTCCTGGCAACTTTAAATTGTAGCAAATTTGTGTGCAAACCCTACCTTTGGAAACGTCACATCTGCGCACTTTGTTCCAGACCACCATTTTTGGATCTTGATTATTCCCGTCATCCCTTCGGTCGGTGCTCCTTGATACGCCATCCAGTCCACAGTCGCAAATGGATTAAAGTTGTTTCCATTCCTCCCAGATTGCATGGCGCAGACTGTAAAATTACGTGTATTCACATTTTCCGTCCACGAAGTGATTGCGTGGTGGACTGTCACGGAGTCATTCAAGTTCATGTGATTTAGCGTTATTTGTACATGAACTTGTTTTTCCGGATAGAACCGGTATGGAGGGAATACGACTGTGTGACAACTTGAATCTGACCATTTGGGAACCCGGAGAAGCTTCACTCTGCCATGCACGATTGGAAAACCTGTTTATGAAAAACAACAACAAACCACCCTAAATTATATATAGTTAATGGCAAGACAATTTAGAGCTGCGAAGTTTCAGGTCCATTCTCCGCACGTAGAAAGTTAGGAGCTATAGAGCAAGATAAAAAAGGGTTGCTCGAGGCTGTCCTTCAATATTGAACTGAGTCTTTTGTTCAGCCGCTGTATTTGAGAGCATATGTTTATCTTCTGTCTCCAAAGATGAGTTTAAAGCTTTGTGATGTGTCCATATTTTTGGCGTTTGGAGAGTGTTCTTTAAGGTTATTTAAGTAAAGTAATGGGGCAGCAGTTTGAGTCTGGCACATGACATTTTCAATTTCCCATTAATGAGATATATTTCTCGCCTATCCTGACGTCTATTAATTTTTTGGTTCACAATTATTGAGATAGAATAACTCCAGCTCACTTACCCTCACAGCTCCCTGGGTGATAAACGGTATTATTGTCCAAGCCCCTGCAATAGCTCAACTTGTACAGGCATAAGTTGTCGTACGTTGTACCGTTCACGGTACACACTGGGTCCTGATAGGACGGGCAATCATCGTTACACACACACCGAGCTTCATGGGCACTGTACACCCTACACACTCCAAAAGAGGGGCAATGCACGTCAAGGCATGGATTCAGGTCTGTATAATAGAAAATTAAGAGAATAGTCATTTTGAGCTAGTTAAGTCCCAGTATTAAGGACGGAATGGCAGGTACATAGACCATGGACGCCACCAGCCATAGGTTTGTAAACATTATAGACAAAAGAGAACAAATCAATTGCATTTAATACCAACCTCCAATCACAGCATAGCTGACAGACAGAGGGTCGTGTTTGCTTCCTGCTCCACTCAAGTCTTTGACGCAAATTCTCATTGATGTCAGACCGACTTCCTGAAGGAAAAACAAAAACAAAAAAAAGGAAATAAAATAAATAGTTTCTTCTTATTTTCAATCCTCGCACGTGCACCCATAGTCATGCCCACACGACCATACAAAGGGGGAAGGGGGAGGGTGGGGTTGGGTTGATGGAACTACAACAACAACAACAACAACAACAACTTTATTACCCATTGGGTTTTCGTTATTATAAGTCAAGTGAGCAGCAACTACAGGTTTTTGCATCCCATAGTAAATCCTCTTTTAAAAGTTGCGAAAAAACCTTGTACGTAGGAGAGTTATAATGGTCCTCTCTTAGTTATATTTGGACCCAAGGGTCTTTATGTGACTGTCATGTGAGTTATTAAAAATATCCTACCTCCACCCAGGCTGTAATAATGTTATTTTCTGGTGAAACGAGGCTCTTCATGCTGACTTGACTGTCATAATTATGATGAACAGAAACAAGGACAACGGGTGACGCATAAAACGTGGTGTTATAATGCACTTCCTGTAAAAAGAAAGGAACGAAAAAAGTATTTTGGTGAGACGTTTTTTTTTTCAAGAAACCAATTGGTTGTATCATGTTAACAAAACATGATATTTCATCACAACTTTTGAGTTTTACTGACACTTCTACTGCGACTTTTCTTGCGAGTTTTAGAGCGAGTTTTCCTGCAAGTTTTACTGCAAGTTTTGCTGCAAGTTTTACTGCAACTTTTGCTGCGAGTTTTCCTGCGAGTTTTAGTGCGAGTTTTAGTGCGACTTTTAGTGCGACTTTTCCTGCGACTTTTCCTGCGACTTTTGCTGCGAGTTTTGCTGCGACTTTTACTGCGAGTTTTGCTGCGACTTTTCCTGCGAGTTTCAGTGCGACTTTAGTGCGACTTTTCTGCGACTTTTACTGCGAGTTTTAGTGCGAATTTTGCTGCGAGTTTTCCTGCGACTTTTACTGCAACTCAGTTTAGTGCGAGTTTTTCTGCGACTTTTACTGCGAGTTTTGCTGCGACTTTTACTGCGACTTTTACTGCGACTTTACTGCGACTTTTAGTGCATGTTCTTTTGCGAGTTTTGCTGCTAGTTTTGCTGCGACTTTTACTGCGACTTTTCTGCGAGTTTCACTGCGAGTTTGCTGCGCTTTTAGTGCGACTTTTGTGCGACTTTTCCTGCGACTTTCCGGCGACTATTACTGCGAGTTTTTCTGCGAGTTTTACTGCGACTTTGCTGCGACTTTTACTGCGACTTTTACTGCGAGTTTCACTGCGAGTTTTGCTGCGACTTTTAGTGCGACTTTTGTGCGACTTTTCCTGCGACTTTCCGGCGACTATTACTGCGAGCTTTACTGCGACTTTTACTGCGACTTTTACTGCGACTTTTGCTGCGACTTTTAGTGCGACTGACTATTACTGCGAGTTTTTCTGCGAATTTTACTGTGACTTTTACTGCGACTTTTGCTGCGACGTTTACTGCGAGTCTTTCCCTGCGAGTTTTCCTGCGACTTTTTACTGCGACTTTTACTGCGAGGTTTGCTAAATACCCTGTAATGCATAGTTTACAAGATATATTAACCCTAAAAACTGATACGGCCTCGCGCCTCCATTTTTTGTAACATTTCTGGAAACAAAAAATGTGGATTGTAGTCTCTACATCATCATTATGTGATTGACAGCTGTCAGATACACTTACTTGACAGAAGCCATAGTTGTCTTTAGCTGTCGGTTTGTCACTGTTGGGAAAATCTGCTTCTCCTGACAACGTAAAATTGAACTCAGAACCATTGCCAACGAATGCGAACCAGTCCTGTAAAAAGAGTGAAGGGCTATGATTAGAATTTTACAAATTAAAATGTGCTTTACTTCTTTTCCAAACTTCTTTTTTGCGTCCATTGATGTGAGGAGTTGCGATCGATCGCGCGAGTCACGCGAGTCAGTTGTGACTCGGCCCACTTTGTATCGCGAGTCGAATGCGTGTCGCGAGTTTCTAGCCACGAGAAACGAGTGGCGCCATTTGTGAGTTGCGAGTTGCGACGAGTTGCAAGTTACGAGTTGCAACGTTGCGAGTTGCGAAGTTGCGAGTTGGGGTTGCGGGTTGTGAGTTGCGTGTTGCGCAACAATGAAACTCAACTCTTGAGTCTTCTGATAGCTGACCTTTTCAGTTGACGCGAAAAAGCCTTTCAACTATATTTACCTTTGTTACGACTTTGTCGTGAGTGCTCCTTGTATGAAAACTCCGGCACAATTTTATTGGCGTTTGCGTGACCTAATGCCGTTATGTCGCTGAACCAGGCCTTAGTGTTTTCTGTTTTATTTTTGTTGTGGTTGTCGCACAACTGTTAAACGCTCTCGTAAAAATAATAGAAAATAAAGTTCCTACCACAATTGTATCTTGGTGTTTGCCGTCAAATGGCAGAAATTCCCGGATGCACACCTCAAAACTTCCCGCCTTGACGTTTTCAGTCCAAATGTACATGGCGTCATCAGGCTTTGTGTCACGTGTGTACTTAGCTGAGACAAACACAGACGGGATTCCCGCAACAAAACTCTGCAATGTGATCATACACTTGTTAGAATTATGTGTGACTCTATGCAGATTAAAACTGTACAGCCAATGAATTGTTAGGCAACTCATAAGAGCCGAGGATTATCTAAGGAGGGCCCTGAAGGGGGTATATTTCCCAGCCCAAATTTTGCCCAAATCCCACGCCTCCCAGCCTAATGCTTGTCCAAATCCCATTCACAGAAGCAAAATTGGTGCCCCAAATCGTATAGTCCCAGTACGTGTGACCTAATTAAATCACATTTTCAAAAATAGACAAATCCCAGTTCTATTTTACCCTTCAGGACAGAAGCATTTACACATACATGGATCTCTTCCGATTTTAATTTCCAGTCCATAGCTGTATTTCGCTTCATGTTTGCATCTAATAAAAAATTACGGAGCAGCGTGAACTGGCGAAAACAATCGCGTGACCTTAAGCCATGCAGGAGGTCCTCACAGCCTTTGAAAGACAGCTCCAAGCCAGAAAGAAATCGCTCATTTATTATGATTGATTTTATTCTTATCACCTGTCTATCTTGTGGACAAAAATACGAGCAAATTGGGATCGAAACAACGAAAAGTACTTGCAGCTCAGTCGGCACAATCGTAATATTGACACAGGATCATGCTAGGCCTTTCGAGCTAGTGCTATAACATTTCGGATTATACCATTCGCCACCCCTAACATTAACGAAGGTATAATGACGCAATTGGAATCGATAGAAACAATTCAACCGCTCGCCATGATCCGACTGCATGTTTTTCTTCTTCTTCGCAAGCTTTCGTTCGTATTCTGTTTGTTATCAGAGCAAATTCAACTGAAATTATTTGAACATTCATACTTTGACACACGCATTCGAAAGAAATTGATATCAGTCACAGTACTATAAACACGTTATCAATTAGCTGGCTAAATGTTTTGATAAGCCTGACTGCTAAATCCGCCATGGCAGGTTAAACAAACTTATTATTACAAGCTAATTGGTCGATTAAACACATGTCAACTAAATGAATCTTGAAAAGACTCTTGAAGCTCTTGACACTTGATATGCGCGACTCTCTTACAAGATCATTCTAGACCCCAGACCTTTGCTGCTTTTCTGGACTACGCAAGCGCGCGAACTCTTCTCTTCCAGTTGTTCACGAAAGTGGTTTTAACGTTCTTTTAAAAAAATGTTTTCAAAACTAAAATCGATTGCTTGCCGTATTTCTATACTAAAGTCGACTTCAAAGCCGAAAAGGTGACCAGTATTCCATTATTATTTTTTTAACAAACATGCCTAGTTTATTTGAACAGGGCACAAGAAATGTTGATTGACTCAGTATCATCCTTACTAAATTTGATTGTCTAACCTGGGAGAAGGTTACTTTGTCGCACTTAGTTTCAGTTGTCCAGATTCCATCAAACGTAACGCTGCCACGTATCATCTGTGGTTCATCTTGTACAGCTAGCCAGTTGATTATCCCAGTTCCATTTGATGCACTGCCTGACTCACGTGCGCACACCTCAAACTCACGTGTACTGACGGATTGGACCCACACCGCAGCAGGTGAGTGAACACGTGAGAATACTTCACCATGGCTCAATGTCACGTGAACTTGAACCTTTCAGTACAGAAAAAAGTATTAGAAAAATATGATTTTTAAATCCCCCAGACGTTATTGCGTGGGGAGGGGGACTCCCCCGCTTTCCGTAACTTGTACTCCAGGTTCAGAAGGTCTCCAGGTTACTCGGTCTTATACTCCATGTTCCCGCTTACCACCACCTTGCGGGGAATCCCGCTTCCACCGCCCTCTCATCCTCTCCTGCCTTCCGTAGACATCATTCCCCCTCTATTCCCGTATTCCCGCCTCCCTGTCCCTCCACACACGTTGATCGGATTAAATAAATGTTAGACGTCCAGGCAGACCCGCATATTTCAGTAGTTCTCAGATTATTGTTCAAGTCCCTCTGAAATCCAAGATGGCGAATCCAAGATGGCGGATCCAAGATGGTGGATCCAAGATGGCGGATTGAAGATGCCGGATCCAAGATGGCGGATCCAAGATGGCGGATCCAAGATGGTGGATCCAAGATGGCGGATTGAAGATGCCGGATCCAAGATGCCGGATCCAAGATGGCGGATCCAAGATGGCGCATCCAAGATGGCGGATCCAAGATGGCGGAAACAAGATGGCGGATCCAAGATGGCGCATTTTTAGAAATGTATGACGTAATTTTGGCTCGTGATGGGACGTCATTGTCACGCGACTGTCACTAAAATAAACATTTTTGGATGCTTTACAAAACATGTACAAGTTTCATTACCATTTCTTTCAACAACAAGGGGTGGGGTGAAGGGGGAGGGGGAGGTCACCTAGGGTCATGATGCACGTCATAGATTCCGTGTAGTGCACTTACCGTTCCTGATCCACTGAATGTATTCGGAAATACAACGTTTGTACAACGTGGTAATCGACAGTGTTGAGAAGGCGAACATCCACTGCTACAGCTCCAGTCCTGTAGAGTCTGTGACATGTTAAGCTTGCCGGTTTGCAGGGACATTCCTACAGGACGAAAATATATTTTTAAGTGGGAGGTTTAGGAGGGATAGATTTGGATGTGGGGGAGGGGGGTGGGGGGTGGGGGTGGGGGAGGGAGGGAGAGGCGCCAGTTCCTTGAGCCTCGCAGCCTGGACGTCTTGAAATAATATGCAAACAACTCTGTTTGAAATTTGAATTATGTGTTTATCTTGCTTAATGTATGACTCCTTGCACTTGCGACCAACAAAAATCAGAACAATTACTGTGCGAAGAAATTCAGTAAGAAATGAAACTATTGCATGACAACACAGCTCCAATGAAATATGTTTAATGCAGTCAGATATGACATTTGTCACGAGTTCGTACGCTGTTATCACCAAAACATATTTATCTACAGGAAATACAAGTAGAAGTAGCATTAAGTTTCAGCAAGATAGTTCTTGTCAGCCCTAATGTACTTTTTTGTTTTCGTTTGACCCAGAGGGCAATGAACGGCATAAATGTTAACAAAGCCCTGTGAAGTTATTTGCAGAGTTTGTACTATTATCACTATGAAATGCAAGGTTTTTACTCCAGAAAATGAAGACCAAGGCTGCTTTAAAATGGATTTTAGACCCGGAAGTCAATGATACGATGCCATCCCCGCTCTGGAGCTATTTGTTTGGAGCGGAGTGAATGACGTGGAGAATAGAATGGAAATACTCATGGTAAACAGCACTCGCTTTGAATCCGGACGGCGTAAATGATTTTCGTCGAAGTATTTCATTGCGTTAATTTAATCACGTTGTTTTGAGGATTCGAGAAACAAAGGATTTTCCAAAAGGGGACGTATGCTTGACTTCACTAAGCGCACCGAAACAAATTGCAGATGGACTCCGAAATCCAAGGTACATTTTACAAGGCATGCTTCACAATGCATTTTAATAATTTCTACTGACCGTAGCGTCCTGTTTATACTGTACTTTCTGAACAAGAGGCTGTCAAGGAACTACTCCTGGTCAAATCAGTTCGTATATACCAATTAAAGATAATGGAAACGCTTATGTCAAACAACATTTGCTATAAATCTCTAAAGCCAATCGATTATTTGTCCAAGTATTTGATCGCTTTTAATATTTTTGTGTTCTTGCGATACGAACTTAACTGCGTAAGATGAAGGAATAATTTGCAAAAGGGGGGCGTGCCGGTGTTTGAATTTGCACTGAACGATGAAGAACTCACATGAAACAATGCAAATTGCGGACTTCATGAAGTCGATCGAAAATGCTGCAGTCTATATAAAGAGCAATGGAACGGCTAAACGGCCTACAACTGACTGAAATAATTTTAATGAATTCTGTTATCATATTATTGTTATCACCGAATTTTTCATAACTAAAAATTATCTATTCGACAATAAGAAATTTCACGGCCGAGATGCCAAACAATATAAATTGTCTGCCAAGATAGAGAATATGCATTTTGCTCTTCCAGGAAAGAACCGCTATGCCAAATTACGAAAGTTAGCCATTGCGAAACAGATCTTTGCCATTGCATGTCCTGAACTGATTTCCTTGGTAAAATTTCCTCAAAATTAGACAAAAATCACAAAAATAAAATGGAGGAATTCAAAAAGCAAAAGGAAACGGAGTTTGAAACTCTCGGCTGTGGCACAGTGATAAGGCTACACGATTTCTTGATCAAATTCATGATCAGTCGAGGTAGTTTATTTGGAAAATCAACAAATATAAATATATTAAAAATTGAGTCTTTACGATTAAAAGAATAAAATAAAACATAAAATGCATGCCCTGTTTAGAATCATGAAACATTAAGAAATTAAAACATTATAAGGATGTATTTGCAGCAATTAATTCAAAAGAAAATATTGCAGTTCTATTGAAATATGTTTCAACGAGTCTTAACGTCAATGCAGTCAGATATGACATTTGTCACGATTTCGTACGCTGTTATCATCAAAACACTTCTCCTACAGGAAATACAAGTCTAACACTGGCATTGAGTTTCAACAAGATGGTTCTTGTCCAAACCCTGACGTGCTCTTTTGTTTTTGTTTGACACAGAGGGCAATGAGCTACTGACAGCATCTGAACAAAAGCACAGTGAAGTTATTTGCAGAGTTTATACAATTATTAGAAAATGACAACGAAAGCATCCTTTAAAATCGAGTTTAGACCAGGAAGTCTTCTGCGATCACCCCCGCTGTGCAGCTATTGTTTGGAAATGAATGACGTGGAAAATAGAATGGAAATTCCGGCGTAAATTATTTTCGTCGAAGTATTTCATTGCGTTTAATCGCGCCGTTTCGAGGATTCGATAAACAAATGATTTTCCAAAAGGGGGCATGTGCTTGGCTTCAATAAGTGCCTGAAACAAGCGGTTAGACGGAATCCGAAATCCAAGAGCTTTTTATCGACGAAGGTACACTTTACAAGGCATACTTCAAAATGGATTTAATTTCTACTGACAAGGCATTCTGTGTAAGCTAATTTTCTTGCTGAGCAAGAGGTCATCAAAGAACTAATGCTGGTCAAATATCCGTATATACCAAAGATAATGGAAACGCTTATGTCAAACAAATCAGTAAAGCCGATTATTTGTCCAATAATTTGATCGCTTTTAACATTTTTATGTTCTTGTGATACAAGCTAGTTCTTGTCCAAGCCCTGATGCCTTTTTCTCATTGCGTTTGACCCAGCGGACACAGTCGACTGAGCTGCATAGTATAAACAAGGCTCAGTGAAATTATTTGCAGAGTTTGTACCATTACCGTTCTGAAAATCCAAGCTTTTACTCCAAAAACAAATTGCAGACGGACTCCGAAATCCAAGGCCTTTTTATCGACGAAGCCGGTACACTTTACAAGGCATGCTTCAAAATGGATTTAATTTCTAAGTTCTGACCGTAGCGTCCTGTTTATACTGCAATTGCTGAGCAAGAGATTGTCAAGTAACTACTCCTGGTCAAATATTCGTACATGTATATATCAAGTAGAATGGAAACGCTTACATGTATGCCAAGCAATGCAACATTTGCTTTAAATCTCTAAAGCCAATCGATTATTTGTCCAAGTATTTGATCGCTTTTATTATTTTTGTGTTCTTGCGATACGAACTTAACTGCGTAAGATGAAGGAATAATTTGCAAAAGGGGGGCGTGCCGGTGTTTGAATTTGCACTGATCGATGAAGAACTACATGAAACAATGCACATTGTAGACTACATGAAGTCGATCCAAAATGCTGCAGTCTATATAAAGAGCAATGGAAAGGCTAAACGGCCTACAACTGACTGAAATAATTTTAATGAATTCTGTTATCATATTATTGTTATCACCGAATTTTTCATAACTAAAAATATTATCTACTCGATAATAAGAAATTTCACGGCCGGGCGAGATGCCAAACAATATAAATTGTCCGCCAAGATAGAGAATATGCATTTTGCTCTCCAAGGAAAGCTAAGAGGCGCTATGCCAATTACGAAAGTTAGCCATTGCGAAACAGATCTTTGCCATTGCATGTCCTGAACTGATTTCCTTGGTAAAATTTCCTCAAAATTAGACAAAAATCACAAAAATAGAATGGAGGAATTCAAAAAGCAAAAGGAAACGGAGTTTGAAACTCTCAGATGTGGCAGCACAGTGATCAGTATAAGACTACACAATTTCTTGATCAAATTCATGATCAGTCGAGGTAGTTAATTTGGAAAATCAACATAGATAAATCTATTAAAAATAGAGTCTTTACGATTAAAAGAATAAAATAAAACATAAAATGCATGCCCTGTTTAGAATGTTAGAAGTACCTTTCACTGCAAATGAGAGATTTCCTGCAAGGATGATGAAAATCAGCGAGGCTGAGAGCGAAGATGGAAGATTCATTTTGAAGCGTATCTTGCTGACTGAATCACTATCGTAGTTCTGTTCTCCGAGAATGTCAGGTTCTTGTATTAGTAGTACTATGTACAGTGTTCTGATTGGTTTAAATCTGGTATTTCGTAAGCAACTATATCATATTTATCAGAGAACAATGAATAAAAGTGAACTTATGTCACAAAATAATAAACTTCACGTGAGCACACTCTGCATTTGAAATTTGAATAGGTACATGTTCAAACGTGCACTACTGTCGTTAAGAGTGCAAACAGAAATGATGACAGAATGTTATTTTTCTTCTCTTGTTTGGTTTACTTTTGAGCGCCGTTTAGGTAAGAATAACGGCTATTTGTGCCAAACTAAATCTACAGAGAACGCCTGTAATTGAGTAACCAGTGAGCTCGGGGAATAATGGTGGCGGGGGGGTTATAGCGAAGTTCCCACCAATTCATTATCTTCTCTTTTGCGCATGACTGAAGGTGACAGTCAAGAAACCCGAATGCCGAAGTTTGGGGTCGATAATGAAGCCTTTACACGTGTAAGACTGGGTCCACCGCGGTCAAATAAATTCTGGTCGCCCACGCGCTAATTTCCTGCGCAAAATTTTAAAGGTAAAAATTGCGACAGAAAACAAACTTGCGAAAGGAAACAAAAGTAGGCAAAAGGAGCAGTTTAGACTTTTCAAACACAAAGCTAAGTATATTTCCAGCATTCTGTTGAGTTACCATTTTTTGGAGGCTTACCAAAATGTTAGACGTATTTAAAACACAGTGTAATATTGAGGTTTGTCGGCGTAGTTTATTTTTTTCTTTGCATGCTCTGACAGTTTGACCGCGACGGAGACTGGGTAAGATACGATACGAGCCAGCGGTATATCAGCGGGTAGCGACATTAAAATACCTGGCCGCCATTTTAAAAACTGCATTGTCATTCACGAAGCATTTTCAAGTCTACAACACACATGTCAAATGGAAATAATATTCCGTTTAGGATCTGGCGGTACTCCTGGAGTTTGACAGGTAAGTAAATGTAATGGCATTTACTTGTTAAAAGCTTTCTCAGACTTCTTAGTACAAACTCTTGTCAAACACGAAACAACGTACGGTTTGACTCGAGACTATAGCAGAAGTATTAATTTTGCTCATTTTTCAGTCAAACTAACGTCGTATTAAGACTATTCAAAATTTGTTCATTTGAGGCTTTCAAATTTGTGAGCCAGGTGTGAGAAATTGAACTGTATGCGTGAGAACGTAAGCGTAAGACTCGTGCACTGAATACATGAGAGTTGGCAGGTATACATTGAATGTCGCTCAAAACTATGGATTAAATACAAACTGAAGATGTCAAACTTCTCTTCCAACTGAACAGCGCAGGCGCGAACGAGAGCTCTTTATTTCATCAAGCCATCTTCTCATTCTCGACCCCAGAGCCTTCGCGTTTTTTTTTTTTACTTTTTTCACTGCGGAAGACGCGAAGGCTCTGGGAAACTCTGCGCAAGCGTAGCAAAAATCTGGCTATGTTGACTTGACAGCGAAATGCTCTACAATCCAAATCCAAAATGGCGGCTCTATTGTTGTTGTTATTGTTGGCGTGTCTCTCGGGATATGCACGGGAGCACGCAAGAACGCTTAGTTTAATTAATTCAAATAATCGATAGTTTCTTTGAATGCATGCTGCAGTTTTACATGGAAGACACTCCTTGTACGTCCGTCGTTTATTATTAGTAGCAATTTTATGTAGGACTAAGGGGTAAGTTGGCTTTCATTTTGCTGTCCGTTGTAAGGACTGATTCTAGGACTGACTGAAATTATATTTTCTGCAGTGATTTGACGAAAACTCAATTGTAAGAAGTCAACTGGGCGCATTTAAAACCGTCCAAATCTCCGTTAAATAAAACAATTGCCTTTTTCGCAGTTCATCCGAACAAGTCTTTGTGATCATATAATATGTTGAGTAGGTCAGAATCGCAGCAACGGCAAATCGGTTTACGTCTGAGTTACACGACTTTTTCGGGGTTTCGAACAAGGTTGTCTGGTTCTGAAAACTTTTCTTTTCCGCGTCATTCTCAACCGGCCCCAGCCGCAGGGAAAACTCGCGCCGCAAGTTCAATTTTACGCGCGTAGCAGATTGACCAATCGGAGGCGTTTTTATTGTTCCAACCGAAAGTCAATCAGAACAGGCGCTCTCACAGGGTTCCCCAGGGCTCTTCTCGTCGTCAGTCATGCGAAAAAGAGAAGCGCTCGGGGGTCGAGAATGGCCATCGTTTTGGAATCAGAGCAGGGAGAAGGCTTGGCGCGAGTGTAAAAAAGCTACGGTGGGCAGTGGGACTCAAGTGTGAGTCTGAAAAACGGAAATGAAATAATTCATTGCTCGCCAGCACAGCTGCATGCTAGTTTTGGGGTTGAAGGACGTTTATCGGCCTATAATCTGTTGCTCTTGTGTTTTCATTCCGAGTGGTTCAGTTCCTGCAGCGAGTAAGGCTCCAGAGTGGTTTGTTAGTTTATGTAGCTCCCTTTGACCCAAGGTACACTGATCATCTACAGTTACCATGGTTACGCGGACCCACTGGAAAGATCATCAGTTAATTAGTTCCAGTCTCTTTCCTACGGTTTCCCAACACGATGAATGTTATCCCCAATCCCTCTTGTTCTCGACCTTTCATACCGCCATATTTTGCGACAGACCCTGGAAGACTGAATGGGGACTTCAAGCAGTCTAACAAATAGCTCATTGTCAGTTCTCAACACATTCTCCGGTCCGGTCTCTTTTTAACCGGGCGTGGGCCTGGGGCCCAGCCCGGTTAATAAAATAGCTTCTGTTTTTTTTTGTCGTCGATCTCTTATACCTCTACTCCGCCAAAGTGCTAGGAGGAGAGCTAGGGGTGAGTATGAATATATATGAATGTATTCGCCTTGTGAAAGATTTTCTCGGGGAAGAACGAAGCCCGGACTCGAGAGAGCGGCGGAAATCGAGCCTATGTGAAAGTTGGACTGGTCCAAATAGATATTAATTTAGGACCGCGTAAACACATCGGAGCGGCGTACAGATTTCGCAACGTCGGTGAGTTTGACTCGTCAAAATATTAAATCATTGTACTCACTACTAGGTGGACACACTAGGAGCGCCATTAGATCAATTTTTTTTTTATCAAGGCTACGTTACATTTCGCCAGGGTCATAATATTGTCCTGTTTGTTTTGTGTGAAATACATTTCTTTTCCGTAAAGGAAAACAGAAACTTGCCCAGACTCGCAGATTTATGTAAACAGAAACTTGCTGAGACGTGCAGATTTATATTTGGACGATTACGTCATAGGGTCACGTCGAATCGTGACTTGAAGAGATTGTCTGTGAGGTGCGTACGTACATCACATACACTAGAAGCGCCATTAGATCAAATTTTTTATCAAGGCTACGTTACATTTCGCCAGGGTCATAATATTGTCCTGTTTGTTTTGTGTGAAATACATTTATTTTCCGAAAAGGAAAACAGAAACTTGCCCAGACTCGCAGATTTATGTAAACAGAAACTTGCTGAGACGTGCAGATTTATATTTGGACGATTACGTCATAGGGTCACGTCGAATCGTGACTTGAAGAGATTGTCTGTGAGGTGCGTACGTACATCACATACACTGGAAGCGCCATTAGATCAACTTTTTTTATCAAGGCTACGTTAGATTTCGCCAGGGTCATCCTTTGCCTAAATGATATTTTATGAATATTGTCCTGTTAAATAATTGTCATTTTGTGTGAAATACATATCTTTTCCGTATATTTTCTCAGAAAAACAGAAACTTGCTGAGAAATGCAGATTTATAAATAAGGACGATTACGTCATGGGGTCACATGAGTCAACGTCTGTGATAAACCAGGGTCGCCGTTAGGTCAAATTTCATATCAAGCTATTACTTTTGATTTGAACATGAATACTCTGCTGTTTATTTAGTGTGAAATACATTACTTTTTCGTGTTGGTGCAGCAATTCACTTCCTTGTATGCAGAAGATTTATAAATAACAACAATTACGTTTAAAATATCACATTTTGACGTCACGCAATTTGTCGAACTGTGACTAGAATAGCTGCGAATGATGATGGTGCAACGCGGAAACGTCTGCGATTGATGGTTCAACACCGATTCGTACCTATGTTGTCGTGTTTTTTTCCTCTTATTCAACTTTGGCTTTATATTGAGGAATGATCTTCAAAGACTGCTCAGAGGCAAGGAAATTGACAGTAGGCACTATACGCAAAACATCAGACTTCAGCGTTACTGCCTTGACTAATCTGATAGATTTCAAGCAAGAGAGCAGGTAAAACGGCTTGCTTGCTTGATAAAAAAAGCCCGGTTATATTTTCTTCGAAAAATTCTTGTTCAGTGTAAAACAGGCTAGAGCGTTAATTTCTAGAATAAGATGTCGCATTTTGATCGAATTCAGAGAATGTTATGAAGTCCACAATTTGTTTCATGCAGCTCTTCGATGGAAATTCAAACACGCTCCCTTTTGGAAATTCCTTATGATTGTATCGCCTCCTTTTGCCGTTCGCAGAAAAAAAAACATACGTGATGCTCAATCTCTCCAATAGAGTGTATTCACTTGACGTCATAACCGTCATATTGGTGTCTCCGTACAAAATAGTTTCTAGTGACTTCTTTTGTTAGGGACACCAACATGGCTGCCACGGCCTTTGTCATGTAATTCCCACAGGACTGAGTAAACACGCTCTATAGCTCCACAGAAGCTAAGGGGTGATATCGGTCGTCATTTTCTGGAGTAGAAACCTTGGGTTTCAGAATGATAATACCGTGAACTCATAAATATGGTGCTTGTAATCGAAAGACTTTAAGAGCTAAAAGGCTAGACATAAGCCCGTGGACTTACATTAGGAGGAGGGAGGAGTGGGGGAATGGAGGACTGGGCCGGGCTTATTATTTACGGTATTGCTTTTCAAGATATACTAATTTTTAAAAGAAGCATTATTTGTGTGATTTTTCAGCCTCTATTTTATTATTTCCCGCTTTTACACAAGTTGTGTCTAACACCTTCAGGTGAATAATTATCAGTTGTGGCACAGCTCAATACGGCATTACAACTACGAAGTACGCGAAGCATATACGCTGAACGTGACATAATTATGAAGCTCTTGTGAGGAGTTTGATTTTATGAAAATTAACAAAATAAGATTCGTGATCAGCTATTAATCCCAATTGTATTCTAACTATTTTGTTCTTCAAATTCTCAGCGATAAAGTAAAGAATGCACTGTTCCCTCTGCTTTCAGTGCTGCAAACAGATACCATGTCATTCAAAGCTTTTTCATTGTTATTACGATTTAATTCTACTAAACCTGGCGCCGCCAACAAGACCGCCAGCTACGCAGGCTAACTAAAAAGCTGCTTTTGTAGTGATTACTCATATTACTATATCAAGCCATCTCACTCCAATCGATCCCTAGCTAGTAACTATAAACGATGCATAAAGTTAATAAAAGTTCTTGACTCAGTAAATCATGTTAGTTTTATCCTAAAATATATCCTAAAATCTTGCTTTACGTTTGATTTGTTGTAAGAGCCCCAGGGAACGCACTTGGAATTCGAAAAAAATGAGTACAAATAAAACACTCAAAACTAAATCATATTAATTTTTTTTTTCTCCTCTGCGGCTAAAAATAAAATAAAATCCTACTAAGAAAAGCTGACCAAACTCTGACCGTCCCATAAAAATTGATCCGTTCTCTTTTCACGCTACTGTTGCGCTGTTGTCACGGTAATGACTCATTGTCACGAACTAAACAATTTAACCAATTATATTTCAAGTATTTTCCCTGGGTTGCTGAATCACGTGGTCGGCTTCAGACATATTTTGTGACTAGTTACATTTAATCAGCTAACAAATGAATTACTCATGAAATCAGATTTCTTCACCGACGCAGGTACAGTTTTCAAACTGAAATTATTTTCAAAAGCTTAAAATTGTGATTGATATTTTGCAGATTTCTGATTGGAGTTGCTTTCAATGGTCGATATTCAACTCATAAATGAAAAAAAAAAATGGTTAATTTTTTTATTATTATTGTAGAGCGTAAGGTAAGATACCAAACTCAATCCTTTCCTTTTAAGTTGTTTCATAGAACACTTCAACCTCATCAGGTTGAAAATATTCACTTCCTGCCAGGAATGACTGGGCGAAAGAGCTGCCATAGCTGTGGCCAGTTGGTGCGCTGTAGGTGTATCCAAGGCTTGAGTAACAATTTGTGTTTGATGAGGCGTAGTCGGCAATGTAAATATCGTATCCGTTTCCAAAGAAGGGTCCATAGGAAGAGCAACTGTGTATAGAATATTGGTAAGAACTATAAACTCCTGTTTGAGGTAGTTTCACTGGTGCCCAGCCTGGCTTGTTAACCAATGAGAACAAAAAGGCGGATGGATCGTACAGCCACTGACAATGGAAGCTAATTGGTAAATAAAGAATGTTAAAAATTAAATGTTTCTGATAATTGTTACACTTTGGACTGATTATTATTTACGGATGACAAGGTTAGATATTTGCGGTGTTACTGTTCGTAATTCCTAGCCCTTATTTCCTGTTACGATTGTTATTTTATATGCGCGATGGATTCAACTAAACAATAAAAATAAATAATACCTGACATAAGATCAAGAAACAGGAAGTACCCAGTTTCTGTCGCGCGTTTTTGTATAAGCTTAATCCACGTACGAGGTAGACTGGGGCACATATAAGAGGTTGTTGCGTAGCTTCTAAGCCAGTGTGGTTTTGCTCTCATTTTCAGTTATTATGATTTATTGCTTGCGATTAATTTTATCTTATGTTTTAAAACATTAATATGCTAAGGAGGTTGCTTTTATTCGAAGAAAATTATTATTTTTTCTTTCTTTCGGTAATCTATATATGACGAACTCAGATAAATCTCATTGCACTGGCCATAGTATATTTCAAATGTTTCTGACATTGACTGAACATTGTCTTCCGGTCGCTAGGCCTTCACGGCTTATTGGAGTTTAAAACCAAAGACAATGCCTGAGCCTGGGACTAGGCTGACGAACATCATGGCACGCGTGTTGACATAGCCTGATGCAAACACGAGAGACAGTTTAGTAGAATTCGAAAGTTTATGTAAACACTCGCCTGTGGCTCGGGTTTACATAAGTACTTTCGAATTCTCTCAAACTTTATCGAGTGTTTGCATCAGGCTATGTAAACAAGAAGCGGCCGTTTTCTATTTCTTTTATAAAGCCAGCAAAATGCAATGTACGTCATTACTGTGTTACATAGCCTCATGCAACCCGGCAGCATAACCAATCAGAGCGCGCGCTGCATGATCTAAATTTTATCAAACTCTTTACACGGCCGATCGACAATATGTTTCTTGTATGGGGGTTCCCCAACAAAAATAATTATATTTAGCATAATTAACCAAGCGGCTAACTATTGCCGAACTCGCAATCTGATTGGCTACACAGGCACCTACTATCGATCGATAGACGGCTCGCGCACAGTTTTTCGTGCACTGTACAGCCCAAAAATATTAAACAAAAGCGGCAATAAATCAGTTTTATCGATATTCTATATTTAATAGATCAGCCACTGGGTTATGCTAAAACAATTAGACGGCTCGCTCTCGGTTTCTATCGACTTTGATAGTTGATAGTAGTTTGATAGAAACCTCGAGCTTGCCTTCAAATTGTTAAATAAACACGTATATATTGAGACCATAAGTTGAATATATTATTAGGGACTCATCGATCGAGGTTTAATATTCTTATTTAATATTCTACTATTACGTCATTTAACCATATAAGGTCAAGAGAACACGTAAAATATGAGACGGTATTGACTACTTGAACAGAGCGAATACGGAAAAATAGCATAATAGTCGGGAAATTTTGCAGTAGAATAATAAATCCCTTATTCGACGGTTTAACGATCTTTAACATATAATACGAGCGGACATTTTGCTCATTGCTCGCATTTTTCCTCGCCCCTATGCATGGGGCTCGGAAAAATTACTACGCAACTAGCAAGATATCCGCCGCGCGTATTATATGTTAAGCCTTCGAATAAGGTGTATGTATTTATTGTTTCTAACTGTGATATTCACTGAAGAAAAAAGAGAATATCACTTACTCCATGATGTGCTGGTATAACCTCCAAAGATGTACGTCCCCGCCACACGGACGATTGTCACTGTGGGACCTTTTGCCGTCGCACAACGAATGGAAAGTACTGGCAGCCCAACCATCTACTGATGCACGCCAACACCGTTTCCAGTAAGAAGATTGGCTTTGCACGACAGGTTTTAACCAATTACTTAAGGTACGTAAGTAGTTATCATCATTTCCTAAGATGGCCGAGTGTACTAAACCTTAATGGGAGAAAATGAATTTCATTAGCAATAAAAAACGTCGCTCTTCGGTTTGTATCTCAAAAGATCAAAACTTTCACGACATCACAACAGGTGCATAATTGAAATTGAACACAGAAAATCCAGATATCGCAACATGTGTTCAATGCATTACCTTTGTTCTACGCCATTTATATACCGAAATTGTCTTATTGTTATTTACTTACTAAAACACTACTGCTAGCTACCCATATTATAGCCCTGCTAATTTGCGGGAGGCGAAAATCTATGTATTTTAACCCAAGACTTAATAAAGCTTGTTGTTGTTGTTGTTGTTGTAAATTGATAATTGACATACATTGACACGATAGTTTCGTTATGTTATTAATTATTGTCACCCCCCCCCCCCCCCCCCCCCCTTCCCCCACGGCTATGCTTAAACGTTTGAGCATTTTTGTCAAAATAAAATAACAGTTAAGTTTGAGAACTTGGGATCGGACGAAGTTCAAGGCATAATTTAGTACATGAAAAACAGTATTTTATCATAATTATTTGTTATATTTAGATGTTTTTACGATTGATAAATCTTACCCGCATATCGATAGCAATCAAAGCCATCTCCAAAGGATCCATGGCTACACGTACATGTGTAAGAACCACGTGCATTAGCGCAGGTGGCGAGCTGGTGGCATGTCTTCCTTTGGCATTCGTTTAAGTCTGATGGATAGTTAAAATGAACTCTGAGTTACATTAAGCCTATTAGCGTATATCTGTCTAAATATTTTCGCGCAAAATGGAGGTTATTGTTTATATATTCCGAAAGATTGAGCAGGATATTTGTTAATGATTTGGTAAAACGTAACCCCGTCAGATCCGGGTTGCAGTCGGCCTTAAGGCGGACAGCGTCTGAAAAATTTGAGGAGGGAGGCTGTTTTGTAACAATGTATTGAGATTGTCAGGATCGATCAACAAGATGTTGAGAACTGTTGGACAATAACTCGGGACAGAGGTCTATATATAACTAGAGGTTTTCATCTCTGGTATTCGGTCTTGTGCCATCAAATTCGCGTCTAGGCTATTTTTAGATCATTTTCCCTCAAAACCAGCAGCCAATCACATTGAATTATTTTTAATGCGCGCGCTACTCGTGCAAAGCCAGCTACTTTGGCCAAAGAAGCGAAAAGCGTCACAGCAGGTTGGTATTTCATCGTTGAAGACATTCAACTGTTGTTAAAACTAAGTTATGAATGAATGTTTTCTCTGAAATGCTTAGCATAGCTCAGTGCAAAACTTCGGGCCGTGCTGTTAACTTGTTCACATCTTTTGCATGAGGTCGCGTCGCGTCAGCTCGCGCGCACTTACTCCTAAAGTTTACTCACACAGCTCTATGGAGCCATGAGCCACCGTTTTGGAAACGCTCCACTTTGGACAACGTTTTCAAAAGCACACGGTTACATATCGTCGTTGTGTTTAAAACAGAAGGCGTAACCGTATGCAAAACGATACAGTTGCAAATGAAACCGTGTTCGTGTTAACGGGGCCTAAAGGCCCATACGTCAGCATACCTCGGCATACGCCATGTTTTGCCTCCTACGCAACATTCTTCCTGCGTGATTGGCTGCTGGTTTCGCGGGAAAATGATCTAAAACTAGCCTAGACGCGAATCTGATGTCCCGCGCGCAGGGCTAGATGGAAATATGTTAATTAAGTTATCGACTTCTGGTCGGGAGTCATATTTAATTTTCCTATATTTACATTATTGATACAAATTGGCTTATCTCATACCTTTCTTACAAGTGTACTGATGGCAATCGCTGCACTGCACGTCATTCCATTCATACTTGTATTTCACACCAAGTGCGTGTACACAATCTTCTTCTTTAAAATTATTTGGCTGATTCTTGGCCCATGCTGTAAAGTTCCCATGTCCGCGATCGGCCCAAGTGAAGTCACCCTCTGTTGATTTGTCATTCAAGCCCAGCCAGGATTTTTCTCCATTATGGCGATGCTGTATATAAACATTTTCTTCATTGTTGTTGACATCAACAAGAACTGAGTTTTCTTGTTGACATTTTGTCAATGCTGTGGTCCAGTTCGCACATGTTCCACTCGAGAAGTAACAGTAGCCATTGAAATAGCTCCATCCAGGATCACAGATATCTGCGCAAATATCAAATGTCTGTTAGCCCTTTGTCTGGTGGGAATGGGATTATTTTGAATTTCTGTAAAATTGAAAAGCTTTAAATTTCTATTTCAATAGGGCCATTTTCTCAAAACAGTTCCCAGGATATGAGTGTTTTTTAGGACTGATGTCATTAACAATACACTCATTTTCAATCTGCGACAAAGATCCCTGAGTGTAAGTCATCTATTGTTCGACCCGATTGTCAGATATTTCGATTTATCCAGGGTCCAAAGATAACCAATATTTGATACCATTACCAGGTATACAGTCGATTACTGACCTGTAAGGACCGCATAACTAACTGACACGGGATCATATCTGGTCTCGTACAATTCCTTGACACAGGCTCTAAATCCAGACGTGTTCATGTTCTGCAAATAGAAAGCTGGCCTAACTAATAGTTTTCACAACTTGGGTCAGTGTACGACAAACGTAGTTTTACCATAACAGCACTTGGTGTCCAAATCACCGACGATATCTGATAATTTGGGATGAGACATCGAGACATATTTCTCCCTCTCTTGGACTACCTGCCCATTCAAGTGTCAAATCTCTACAGAAACAAACTATTTTTTGTTATGGCTAACTGATACCATAGACGGAAATAAATTATTATAATATAAAATATTGCTGGGTCTAAAGATATAACATCTTGCTGTACTCATGCATGCATGTTGTCCAGTGGCTGGTCGAGGTGGATTTTTCATCAATGTGGCGGCCACAGTGGAACATACTAGTGTAGCTTTGATAGGCTTCTCACCCTTACTCAATCCACGTGGAAATAGCGTTATGAACTGGTGCCGAGTTTCCACTTGTCGCTGTGCTGTGATTGGCTGATATCAGGACTGATGGGGTTGTGTTATAGCTTCGTGTAAAATGCACAAACTGTAGAATGAAACAAAATAGTTACGTTGAACTATAATTTCTGTTATATATACCGCTTCTGTTGTGTTATCCTTTATATTTCAAAGTTCGTCTTAGTTATAATACGTTCAGTTACAACATCATCGCCGTTCATTGAAGACCTTGATTCGAATGTTTTCGGTTTTCATTTATGTTTTTGTGCTGCATTTGCCGAGCCTACATTCGCATGATCACGTATTAGCCTCGTTTTGGTTTGTTACATTTGTCTGGTTATTCGCTCGCCATGTGCTCGATGACCTTATTAATATAATTCTAAACAAAATTTCTAGCCGATTCTGATTGGTCAATGACGAGTTCATATTGAGGTTGTATAGTGCAATACGAAAGTTGTCATGGAAACGACGGTAAGGTGCCATGATTTGTTTCCCAAGGTACAGTAATAAACTAACCTCGCAGTAAGCGTTGTTGTTTTCATCTGTTGGTGGGTTGGAGTTTGGAAACTTGACAGAGCCATGTTCAGTGAAAAGCGGCTTGTGCGGTCTAGAAAAAGCCAACCAGCTCTGCAAATAAAACGTTAATATTGCATATGGTTTAATTTCCTCATCATATAGCTAAAGATCAGTAGTTTCAAATTATTAGGAAGAGACTATAGAGGGTAAAAAAAAATTACAAATCCCGTTTTAGTTACCATCAGTTTAACTTGTTTGATCACAACATGTTGACTGTTTCTTTCCATAAATAAGGGTTGCTGCAACCACAGGGTGCCCAAACTAACAACAGGACCACTCAACGGAAAAATATAAGGATTAACATTTAACAGGTTACATCTGTTGTTTTGTAAACTGTTCTAGAGCTGAGGTTTTAGGCAGTCAAGAAACAAGAGACGGCCACTAGCTTTGTTCGTATTATTCATTCAATTTGTTTCCAAAATAAAATATTTGATTAGATAACATACCACATTAATATCTTCATGTTTCCCATCAAAGTTTTGCAATTCTCGTAGACAGATTTTCAATGAGTCTTTGGAGACATCCTCTGTCCAAATCAGCGAAGCATCAAACTCTTTACCACTCCTTTGATGACCTGTCGTCGCAAGAACTACTGGTGGTTCCTTAAACTTGTCCTATATGTTCATTTGAAAACAGTAAAATGTCACTTATAACCATATATAAATGGCTTTATTAAAATCACTAAAAGATGAGCAACTTGAAATTGTAGCAAATTTGTGTGCAAACCCTACCTTTGCAAACGTCACATCTGCGCACTTTGTTCCAGACCACCATTTTTGGATCTTGATTATTCCCGTCATCCCTTCGGTCGGTGCTCCCTGGTACGCCATCCAGTCTACAGTCGCAAATGGATTGAAGTTGTTTCCATTCCTCCCAGATTGCATGGCGCAGACTGTAAAATTACGTGGATTCACATTTTCCGTCCATGAAGTGATAGCGTGGTGGACCGTCACGGAGTCATTCAAGTTCATGTGATTTAGCGTTATTTGTACATGAACTTGTTTGTCTGGATAGAACCGGTATGGAGGGAATACAACTGTGTGACAACTTGAATCTGACCATTTGGGAACCCGGAGAAGCTTCACTCTGCCATGCACGATTGGAAAACCTGTTTATCGGAAATAACAACAATGACAAGAAAATTTAGATCTGCGAAGTTTCAGGTCCATTCTTGTGAATGTAGGAATTTGAGAGCTATCGATATCGGAGCAAAATAACAAAAGGGTTGCATGCTTGAGGCTGTCCTTCAATATGGAAAGTGTTTGGTTCAGGTTGCTGCTTTGAGAGCACATGTTTATCTTCTGTCTTCAACTCCAAAGATGATGTTGATCATTTTTGTAATGTGTCCAAATTTTTGGCGGTCGAGTGTTCTTTAGGATTAATTCAGATTTCAGTAAAGTGATGGGGCAGTTTCTCGCCTATCCTGATCTCTATTTTGGTTCAAAGTATTGAGATAGTAACTCCAGCTCTCTTACCCTCACAGCTCCCTGGGTGATAAACGGTATTATTGTCCAAGCCCCTGCAATAACTCAACTTGTACAGGCATATGTTGTCGTACGTTGTACCGTTCACGGTACACACTGGGTCCTGATAGGACGGGCAATCGTCTTTACACACACACCGAGCTTCATGGGCACTGTACGTCTTACACACCCCAAAAGAGGGGCAATGCACGTCAAGACATGGATTCCGGTCTGTATAAATAGAAAATTAAGAGAATAGTCATTTTGAGCTAACCGAAAAAATGAAAACGAAACTGCATGATAGGTACTTGGACCATTGACGCAAACCATCCTTAGTTATGTAAACACTTTAGATAAAAGACAACATCGGCACATTTTGAAATAATTAATACCAACCTCCAATCACAAAATAGCTGACAGACAGAGGGTCGTGTTTGCTTCCTGCTCCACTCAAGTCTTTAACACAAATTCTCATTGATGTCAGACCGTCTTCCTGAGAAGAGAAAAACGTAAAAGAAAAGAAAAAAGGAATAAAATGGTTTATTTTGCTTTTAACTCTCGAACGTTCATCCATAGTCATCGAAAATTGGGTTGACCTGCATGTCATTATGCGATTGCAGACAAACCGTTGTCACATATCAAATTGACCGGGAAGGAAATTTAAGTGAACAGCAACAAAACGTTTATGATGATACCTAGCTAAACCCCCATAGGTTTGTGCGCCTGCATTTGGTTGGGGAGTACGTTCTCATTTTGTCACATTGGGTTTTTGAGTTTTTGTATCAGGCGGCGTACATGGCTCTAATTAGCCTGAGTGGTAATTTTTCAGTATTCTGTTCTGTAATCTGTAATTACTATGTTTAACAATGTCCTTTATACGGACGGCAATAAACACTCAGGCTCGGTTCGAGCTGCTCCCATATTGTTGTTTAGTAGTCGTGAATATAAATTGGAAAAATGGTCGTCAAATAGTTTAGTATATTTGTAATCCCAATCAAGCGTCTGTATGTGACTATCGTGTGAGTCATGATTAAACAAATATCCTACCTCCACCCAGGCTGTAACAATGTTATTTTCTGGTGAAACGAGGCTCTTCATGCTGACTTGACTGTCATAATTATGATGAACAGAAACAAGGACAACTGGTGACGTATAAAACGTGGTGTTATAATGTACTTCCTGTAAAAAGAAAGGGAAGAAAAAGTTGAATGTTGATTGTAGTCTCTATATGATTATGTGATTGACAGCTGTCAGTTACACTTACTTGACAGAAACCATAGTTGTCTTTCGCTGTCGGTTTGCCACTGTTAGGAAAATCGATTTCTCCTGACAACGTAAAATTGAACTCAGAACCATTGCCAACGAATGCGAACCAGTCCTGTAAAAAGAGTGAAGGGCTATGATTAAAATTTTACAAAAATGTGCTTTACTTCTTTTCCAAACTTTTTGCGTCCATTGATGTGAGGTGTTGTGATCGATCGCGCGAGTCACGCGAGTCAAATGCGTGTCGCGAGTTTCTAGCCACGAGAAGCGAGTGGCGCCATTTGTGAGTTGCGAGTTGCGAGTCGATAGTTACCAGTTTCCAGTTGGGAATTGCGAGTTGCGCAAGAGTTGCGAGTTGCGATGGTTGAATTTACAATTGCGATGATTAGTAGTGCAGGCCCGTAGGGAGGGGTGTGCGATGGGTGCGTCCGCACCCCCCCCCCCCCCCCCTCCCACGGGCTGTGGAGTTACACCTATTGTGGACCGAAGGTTCAAAAGAAAGTGAAATAGTAGTGAAATAGTAGTGCTTGTGCTCTAATTCGATAACTGGTGTAGTTTGAAAATGAAGTCTGAATCAACTGATTCATCCAATAAACCAAAACAATCGCAGCTTTGAACGTGTTTTACATATCGTCTTCATCGACAAAGACAACATCATGCGAGTCATTTTCTTCATCCAAATATTCACTCCATTGGCTTGAAAATGTCTTTAATCGAAGGTCCGCATTATGTATTTTTAGTATTCTTTCATCGGTATTCCCTAAACTTGTAAATTAATGTACATGCACATAAAGTTTGAATTTAACTGAAAAGTTCCAGAAATAATCATGTTTTTACGTTCGCTTTTGGCTGCCTGGTTTCATATCAAACTGCCTTCAAAACGCACGAAATGCAGTCTCAGACAACCTAATCTTTTGAAATTTCCCGGGAGGGCATGCCCCCGGACCCCCTAGTAGGGGGGCACTCTAACGCACCCCCCCCCCCCCCCAAATCAAAATCCTGTCTACGGGCCTGTTAAGTGCAACAATGAAACTAAACTCTTGAGTCTTCTGATAGCTGACCTATACTGTTGACCTTTGTTACGGCTTTGTCGTGAGTACTCCTTGTATCAATTAAAATGAAATTGTTTTGTTGCGTTTGCGTGACCTTGCCGTTATGCCACTAGTGAGAACCAGGCCTTAGCGTTTTCTGTCTTATTTTTGTTGTAATCGTTGTTCCTTTTCTTCACATAACTGTTAAACGCTGTCGTAAAATAATAGAAAATAAAGTTCTTACCACAATTGTATCTTGGTGTTTGCCGTCAAATGGCAGAAATTCCCGGATGCACACCTCAAAACTTCCCGCCTTGACGTTTTCAGTCCAAATGTACATGGCGTCATCAGGCTTTGTGTCACGTGTGTACTTAGCTGAGACAAACACAGAAGGTTTTCCAGCAAAGCTCTGCAATGGGATCATACCCTTGTTAGAATTATGTGTGACTCCATGAAATTTCCTCCCAGAGATTAAAACTGTACAGCCCATGAAATATTAGGCACCATATAGGAACTGAGGATTATCTAAGAGAAGGATTCTCCCATACATGGGTCTTTTCCGATGATAATTTTCTTGAAAGCCTTTTTTTTTTAATTTCCAGTCCATAATTTCCAGTCTGTATTTCCCTTCATGTTTGCATCTGATAATAAATAAAAATTGTGGGGCAGCGTGACCTGGCGAAAGCAATCGCGTGACAGTAAGCCATGTAGGAGGTCCTCGCAGCACGGCAAGCCAGAAAGAAATCCCTCATTCATTATGATTGATTTTATTCTTATCACCTGTCTATCTCGTTTAAAATATTACGAGCAAAATGGGATCGAAATAAAATGCCACTGGTACTTGAAATACTTGCAGCTCTATCCCGAGCTCAGTCAACTAGAATCCCGGGGGGGGAGGGATACTCGATAGAAGCTTGGGTAGGGAGTTGCGACCAGGACGCTCAAACCCTGGCCCTGATTTTCGGCTGTTTGAGACAGTATTCCGATTTTTGAGACCCCGTCTATGACATTCAATCCCAAATCATACCTTCAGTTTAAGACAAGAATATAATAGTTATTACAAATTGATTTACAGCTTTATGGAGTTATTGAGCCGGTTTCATGTTTACGCAAATTGCGCAAAAAAAAAAAAAAAAATTTCGATTATATGCTTATCATTAGGCCATATAAAGATACCCCGTTTAAGACAAAATATAATAAAATCGATCCGCTCAACACAAAAGCCCTGAAAACCATACCCTATCGGGCCGCACGTCCCCCGTTAAGGCTAGATAAGGGAGTACCCCTCCAACCCCCCCCCCCGGGGACTACAAGACACAATCGTAATATTGACACAGGATGCCTTTCGAGCACAAACAAATCAACGACGAATCCGCAAACTTGCAATTAGAATCGACAGAAACAATTGCCTCGCCATGATCCGACTGCATGTTTTTCTTCTTCTTCGCAAGCTTTCGTTCGTATTCTGTTTGTTATCAGAGCAAATGAACTGAAATTATTTGAATTATACTTTGACACAGGCATTAAAGAAATTGATATCGGACACAGTACTATAAACACGTTTTCAATTAGCTGGCTAAATGTTTTGATAAGCCTGACCATGAGAGGTCGAACAAACTTGTTATTGCAAGCTAAATATATATTGATTGTTGAAGATGAAAAAAAACTTGGGCGAACGAGTAACAATTAAGATTGATTGATTGATAATTGATCGATTGAACACACTTCAACAAAATGAATCTTGCCAAAAAGCTATGCACGAATTGTTAGCTCTCTTATAAAATATAACTGGGCTTTTTTCGAAGTTATTTGTTCTCCTGTTGTACACCAAAGCGGTTTGAAAGTTCATTAAACTGAAATGTTTTCAAACTCAAATGTTGCTTGCCGGATGTTTATCAGTCGACTTCAAAGCCGAAAACGGTTAACAAACATGTTTAGTTTATTTGAACAGGGCGCAATGTTGATTGACTCAGTATTATCCTTACAAAATTTTATTGTCTAACCTGGGAGAAGGTTACTTTGTCGCACTTAGTTTCAGTTGACCAGATTCCATCAAACGTGACGCTGCCACGTATCATCTGTGGTTCATCTTGTACAGCCAGCCAGTTGATTATCCCAGTTCCATTTGATGCACTGCCTGACTCACGTGCGCACACCTCAAACTCACGTGTACTAACGGATTGCATCCACACAGCGGCAGGAGAGTGAACACGTGACAATACTTCACCATGGCTCAATGTTACGTGCACTTGAACCTTTTACAGAAGAAAGTATTAGAGCAATATGATTCTTGAATTCCACAGGATCTTACCAATAGTCTGTGTGTGGGGTGGGGGGGGGGGGGGGGGGGGAGGGGGGAGGGAGCTGCTGCATTTCCCGCTTTCCATACCATGTACTCCAGGTCCCTCATTTCTCCTGTTTCCCGGTCGCCGCAACCTTGGGAATCCGCTCTCACCTCTCCCGCCTCCCGTAGACTTCCCACCCCATTTACTCTTTCGGATTCCCACCCCATGTCTAACTATAAGGCAGACATTTTCCAGTAGTTCTAAATTAATGTCCAAGTTCCTTTGAATGGAAAAGTACAGAAACATTTTACTCAATAGTTTTTCTCATTACAAAGGCAGATCCAGATTGGGAGAGAGAGGAGCCTTCTAAAATAGATTTGGTGTGGGGGGGGGGGGGGGGGGAGGGGGGGGGGGACTAAGCCTATTCTGTAAGGAGGCAGGGGTGGTGGTGGTGGGGGGAGGTAACTTATCAAGGATTCAAGTAATTATGACCAAACTTTCAGTTGTGACTTTTACTAAACATTATCGAGGAACATTTTAGGTTTTAGTGAGAAGTTTATTCCCGTCTTAACAGTTTGTGCATCCCTATGTTTTTCTATTTTATTTTCAATGCAATTTTGTTGATTCTGTGACATCTTTTGAAAAAGCTTGACTTGTGATCCAAGATGGCATATCCAAGATGGCGCATTTTAAAAATGTATGACGTCATTTGGCGTCACAGGACGTCGTAATTGTCATGCGACCGTCATTAAAATAAACATTTTTGGATGCTTTACACAGCATACAAGTTCCTTTATCATAGCATGAATATTTTGAAGATAAATAGTGGGTGGGACTTTAACTTCCCCCACCAAATAAACCAGACAGGGATGGTGGGTCAAAATCATTTCTTTCACCAACAAGGGGTGGAGAGAAGGGGGAGGGGGAGGTCGCCCCTGGGGTCATGATACACGTCATAGATTTCGAGTAGTGCACTTACCGTTCCTGATCCACTGAATGTATTCGGAAATACAACGTTTGTACAACGTGGCAATCGACAGTGTTGAGAAGGCGAACATCCACTGCTACAGCTCCAGTCCTGCAGAGTCTGTGACATGTTAAGCTTGCCGGTTTGCAGGGACATTCCTACAGGACGGAAAATATAATATTTTTAAGTGGGAGGCTTAGGAGGGAGGGGTTTGGAGGGGGGGGGGGGGGGGGGTGTCAGTTGGTTATGCCTCGCAGCCTGGACGTCTTGAAGTCGTGAAAACAACTCAATTTGCAATTTGACTGATATGTTGCTTAAAATACATGACGCCTTGCACTTGCGACCGATAACTGTATGTATTTTTTATAGTCTTAGCTCAAGGGTCCACAGTAACTGGCTTCCGCTGTTTTGTTTCCTTATATGTTATTTATACTTTGGCGAGGCTTAATAAAATAAAAAATAACAATAAAATAACAAAAAAACAACAAATAAACTAAGAAATGAAAACATTACAAGTGTGTTTATGCAGCAGTTAATCCAAAGGAAAATATTGCATGACAGCACAGCTCTTTTGAAATATGTTTCAACGACTCTTCCAACACCAAAAACCAACAAAGAAATTAAGAAATGAAAACATTATAAGTGTGTTTATGCAGCAGTTCATTCAAAGGAAAATATTGCATGACAGCACGGCTCTACTGAAATATGTTTCAACGACTCTTACCAATACCAAAAAACAACAAAGAAATTAAGAAATAAAAACATAATTTAAGTATGCAGCAATTAATCCAAAGGAATATATTGACATCTGTCGTGTGCTGTTATCACCAAAACAATTACTTACGTACAACAAATACAAGTGAAGTATAGCCGGCATTGAGTTTCTGCAAGATAGTTCTTGTTCACTGAGCCCTAATGTACTTTTTACTTTTCGTTTGACCTAGAGGGCAATCAACTGCATAGTATAAACAAAGCTCAGTGAAATTATTTGCAGAGTTTGTACTATTATCACTCTGAAATGCAAGGCTTTTACTCCAGAAAATCAAGACCAAGGCTGCTTTAAAATTTTAGACGATACTACCCCCGCTGTGGAGGTATTGTTTGGAAATGAATGACGCGGAGAATAGAATGGAAATATTCATGCTAAACAGCACTCGCTTTGAATCCGGACGGCGTAAATTAATTTCGTCGATCGAAGTATTTCATTGCGTTCAATCACGCCGTTTCGAGGATTCGAGAAGCAAAGGATTTTCCAGAAAGAGGTGTGACCCTGACTTCACTAAGTGCACTGAACAAGTTGCAGACGGACTCCGAAATCCAAGGGATTTCTGATCGACGAAGGTACCGTACAAGGCATGCTTCAAAATGGATTTAATTTCAACTGACCGTAGCGTCCTGTTTATATTGCACTTGCAGAGCAATCGGTTGTCTAGGAACTACTCCTGGTTAAATATTCGTACTGATACCAAGGAGAATGGAAACGCTTATTCCAAACAACATTTGTTTTAAATCTCTAAAGCCAATCGATTATTTGCCCAAGTATTTGATCGCTTTTAATATTTTTGTGCTCTTGTGATATGATCTTAGCTGAGTAAGATGAAGGAATAATTTGCAAAAGGGGGGCGTGCCGGTGTTTGAATTTCCACTGATCGATGAAGAACTACATGAAACAATGCGAATTGTGGACTCCATGAAGTCGATTCGAAATGCCGCAGTCTATATAAAGAACAACTGATGCCAGACGTGAATTAATTTTAATGATTTCTGTTATCATACTACGAACGCAAATGATTTTTCTAAAGGGGCGTGTGACCGAATTTTCCAGCGAAGCAAATATATTATCTATTCGATAATAAGAAATTTCGCGGCTGAGATGCCAAACAATATAAATGTTCCGGAAAGATAGAGAAGATGCATTTTGCTCTCCCAGGAAAGAACCGCTATGCCAAATTACGAACGTTAGCCATTGCGAAACTGAGATATTTGCCATTACATGTCCTGAACTGATGTCCTTGGTAAAATGTTCTCATAATTGGACAAAAATCACAAAAAATAGAATGGTTGAATTGAAATAGCAAAAGGAAACGGAGTTTGAGACCCTCGGCTGTGGCAGCACAGTGATCATATAAGGCTACACAATTTCTTGATCAAATTCAGTCGAGATAGTTAATTTGGAAAATCAACATAGATAAATCTATTAAAAATTGAGTCTGTACGATTAAACGAATAAAATAAAGCATAAAATGCATGCCCTGTTTAGAATGTTAGAAGTACCTTTCACTGCAAATGAGAGATTTCCCGCAAGGATGATGAAAATCAGCGTAGCTGAGAGCGAAGATGGGAGATTCATTTTGAAGCGCATCTTGCTGACTGAATCACTGTGTTCTGTTCTCCGATAATGTCAGGTTGTTGTATTAGTAGTACTATGTACAGTGTTCTGATTGGTTTAAATCTGGTATTTCGTAAGCAACTATATCATATTTACCAGAGAACAATGAATAAAAGTGAAATTATGCCCAAAATAATAAGCTTCATGCGAGTACACTCTGGATTTGACATTTGAATAGGTACATGTTCAAACGTGCATTGTCGTTAAGAGTGCAAACAGAAATGATGACAGAATGTTATTGTCTTCTCTTATCTGGCTAACTTTTGAGCGCCGTTTAGGTAAGAATAATAGCTATTTGAGCCAAACTAAATCTACAGAAAACGCCTGTAATTGAGTAACCAGTGAGCAAGAACTCCTCTCGGGCGATAATGGAGGCGGGGTGGTGGTGGTTGGGGGGGGGGGGGGGGGGTTATAGGGAAGTTCCCACCAATTCAGTCAGTCAAGAAACCTGAATGCCGCCGAAGGCTCTGGGCCGGTGCGGGGTCGATAATGACACATTTACACGTGTAAGACTGGGTTCACCGCGGTCAAATAAATTCTGGTCGCCCACGCGCTATAAATTTCCCGCGCAAAATTTTAAAGGAAAAAATTGCGGTGTCACGCAGAAATTGCGGTGTCACGCAAAAATTGCGACAGAAAACAAAACTTGCGAAAGGAAACAAAAGTAGGCAAAAGAGCAGTTTAGACTTTTCAAACACAAAGCTAAGTATGTTTCCAGCATTCTGTTGATTTACCATTTTTTGGACGCTTACCAAAAAGTTAGACGCATTTAAAACACGGTGTAATGTTGAGGTTTGTCGGCGTAGTCAGTTTATTTTTCTTTGCATGCTCTGACGTTTGACCGCGATGGAGACTGGGTAAGATACGATACGAGCCAGCGGTATATCAGCGGGTAGCGGCATTATAATAACTGGCCGCCATTTTGGAAACTGCATTGTCATTCACGAAGCATTTTTACAACACACATGCAAAATGGAAATAATATTCAGTTTAGGATCTTGCGGTACTCCAGAAGTTGGACAGGTAAGTAAATTTAATGGCATTTACTTGTTAAAAGCTTTCTTAGACTTCTCAGTACAAACTCTTGTCAAACACGAAACAAGGTACGGTTTGACTCGAGACTATAGCAGAAGTATTAATTTTGCTCATTTTTCAGTCAGACTAACGTCGTATTAAGACTATTAAGCATTTGTTCATTTGAGGCTTTCAAATTTGTGAGTCAGGCGTGGGAAATTGAACCGTATGCGTGAGAACCCGTAAGCGTAAGACTCAATGCATAATACATGAGAGTTGGCAGGTATACATTGAATGTCGCTCAAAACTGAAAAACAAACTGAAGTTGTCAACCTTCTCTTCCTAGAACATGGTATTAATGTTCCAAGAACAATCTTGCTTTGGGGTAGCCTACACCGCAGGCGCGAACGAGAGCTCTTTATTTCAACAAGCCATCGTCTTCAGTGGATCAGAGCAGAAAGAGGCTTGGGGCGAGTGTAAAAAAGCTATCGTGGGCAGTGGGACTCAGGTGTGAGGCTGAAAAACGGGAACGAAATAATTCATTGCTCGCCTACACAGCTGCAGGCTAGTTTTGGGGTCGAAGGACGTTTATGGGCCTAGAATCTGTTGCTCTTGTGTTTTCATTCCGATTGGTTCAGTTCCTGTAGCGAGTAAGGTTTGTGGTTTGTGGTTGTTTGTGGTTTGTGGTTGTTTACGTAGCTGCTTTTGACCCAAGGCACACTGATCATCTTCTGTTACCATGGTTACGCGGACCCACTAGAAAGACCCAAGAGGGAGATAATCAGTTAATTAGTTCCAGTCTCTTTCCTCCGGTTTCCCAACACGATGAATGTTAGCCCCAATCCTTCTCGACCTTTTATACCGCCATATTTTGCGACAGAGTAACCCTGGGAGACTGAAGGGGGAGTTCAAGCAGTCTAACACTTAGCTCATTGTATTCTCAACACATTCTCCGGTCTATTTTTTTTTCAGTGTAAAACAAGCTAGAACGCTAATTTATAGAATAAGATGTCGCATTTCGATCGAATTCAGAGAATATTATGAAGTCCACAATTTGTTTCATGCAGCTCTTCGATGGAAATTCAAACACGCTCCCTTTTGGAAATTCCTTATGATTGTATCGCCTCCTTTTGCCGTTCGCAGAAAAAGAAACATACGTGATGCTCAATCTCTCTAATAGAGTGTATTCACTTGACGTCATAGCCGCCATATTGGTGTCCCCGTTCAAAGGGATTTTTATTAACTTCTTTTGTTAAGGACACGTACCAACATGGCTGCCACGGCCTTTCAGTGTCATTTAATTCCCACAGGACTGAGTAAACACGCTCTATAGCTCCACAGAAGCTAAGGGGTGATATCGGTCGTCATTTTCTGGAGTAGAAACCTTGGATTTCAGAATGATAATACCCTGAACTCATAAATATGGTGCTTATAATCGAAAGACTTTAAGAACTAAAAGGCTAGACATAAGCCCGTGGACTTACATTAGGAGGAGTGAGGAGTGGGGGAATGGATGTCTGGGCCGGGCTTATTATTTGCGGTATTGCTTTCAAGATATACTAATTTTTAAAAGAAGCATTATTTGTGTGATTTTTCAGCCTATATTTTATTATTTCCCACTTTTACACAAGTTGTGTCTAACACCTTCAAGTGAATAATTATCAGTTGTGGCACAGCTCAATACGGCATTACTACTACAACTACGAAGTACGCGAAGCATATACGCTGAACGTGACATAATTATGAAGCTCTTGTGAGGAGTTTGATTTTATAAGAATTAACAAAATAAGATTCGTGATCAGCTATTAATCCCAATTGTATTCTAAACTATTTTGTTCTTCAAATTCGCAGCGAAAAAGTAGAGAATGCACTGTTCCCTCAGCTTTCAGTGCTGCAAACAGATACCATGTTATTCAAAGCTTTTTTTTATTGTTATTACGATTTAATTCTACCAAAAAGTAGCCTGGCGTTGCCAACAAGACAACCTCGTTCCCAGGGTCTCTCATCTTCCCGCCCCCTGCAGCGATGCTCCAGGGGGCGGGAAGACGAGAGACCCTGGGAACGAAGTTGCCAACAAGACCGCCAGCTACCAGGCTAACTAAAAAGCTGCTTTTGTAGTGATTACTCATATTACTATATCAAGCCATCTCACTCCAATCGATCCCTAGCTAGTAACTATGAACGATGCATAAAGTTAATTAAATTTCTTGACTCAGTGAATCATGCTAGTTTTATCCTAAAATATATCCTGAAATCTTTTACACTTGATCGATTTGTTGCAAGAGCCCCAGGGAACGCACTTGAAATTAAAAAAAAAAACTGAGTACAAATAAAACACTCAAAACTAAATCATATTAATTTTGTTTTTCTCCTCTGCGGATAAAAATAAAATAAAATCCTGCTAAGAAAAGTTGACCAAAACTGACCGTCCCATAAAAATCGATCCGTTCTCTTGTCACGCTACTGTTGCGCTGTTGTCGCGCTAATGGATCATTGTCACGAACTAAACAATTCCACCAATTCTATTTCAAGTATTTTCCCTGGGTTGCTGAATCCCATGGTCGGCTACAGACATCTCTTGCGGCTCGTTACATTTAATCAGCTAACAAATTAATTACTCATAAAATCAGATTTTATCACCGATGCAGATACAGTTTTCAAACTGAAAGTATTTTCAAAAGCTTAAAATTGTGAATTATATTTTGCAGATTTCTGATTGGAGTTCTTTTCAATGGTCGATATTCAACTCATAAATGAAAAAAAAGAAAAACTGGTTAATTTTTTTATTATTATTGTAGAGCGTAAGGTAAGATACCAAACTGAATCTTTTCCTTTTAAGTTGTTTCATAGAACACTTCAACCTCATCAGGTTGTAACTTCCCGTAAGGAATGATTTGGTGAAAGAGGTGCCATAGCTGTGGCCAGTTGGTGCGCTGTAGCCGTGTCCAAGGTTTGAGTAAGATTGCGTGTTCGATGAGGCGTAGTTGGCAATGAGAACATCGTGTCCTGTTCCAAATGAGGGTCCATAGGAAGCGCAACTGTTTATAGCATATTGGTAAGAATAATAAGCTCCTGGTGGAGATAGTTTCACTGGTGCCCAGCCTGGCTTGTTAACCAAAGAGAACAAAAAGGCGGACGAACTGGACTGGTAGCCTGAACAACCGGAAGCTAATTGGTAAATAATAACGAATATTAAAAATTAAATGTTTCTGATAATTGTTACACTTTGGAATGATTATTATTTACGGATGGTAAGGTTAGATATTTGCGGTGTTACTGTTCGTAATTCCTAGCCTTTATTTCCTGTTACGATTGTTATTTTACATGGGCGATGGATTCAAAAATATACAATAAAAATAAATAATCACTGACATAGGAACAAGAAACAGGAAGTACCCAGTTTCTGTCGTTGCGTTTTTGTATAAGCTTAATCCTCGTACGAGGTAGACTGGGGCAAATATAAGAGGATGTTGCGTGGCTTCTAAGCCAATGTGCTTTAGCTCTCATATATTTTCAGTAACTATGATTTATTGCTTACGATTAATTTTATCTTATGTTTAAAACGTTAATATGCTAAGGAGGTTGCTTTTATCCAAACAAAATTCGGGCTTTATTCTTTCATGTATATGACGAGCTAAGATAAATCTCGTTGAACTGGCCATATATTACAAATGGACATTGTCATCCAGCCTTGTCCCTAGGCCTTTACGGCTCAAAGGAGTTTGAAACCAGAGAGAACGCCTGAGCCTGGGACTAGGCTGACGAAAATCATATTTATATTTTAGAAATAGAAAATGAATGTAGCCTGGTGCAAACACGAGAGACAGTTTGGGAGAATTCGAAAGTTCATGTAAACACGAGCCGCAGGCGAGGATTTACATAAGTACTTTCGAATTCTCCCAAACCTTCTCGAGTGTTTGCATCAGACTGTGTAAACAAGAAGCGGCCGTTTTCTATTTCTCTTTTATAAAATAAGCCCACAAAATGCAATGATACGCCATAACTGTGTTTGCATAGCCTCGCGCAAACCGACTGCATAACCAATCAGAGCGCGCGTTATATGATCAAAATGTTATAAATAGCCGATAGCCATCAAACTCTTGACACGGTCGACAATATGTTTCTTGTATGGGGGTTCCCCAACAAAGATAATTATATATAAACACGTATATATTATAGATTGAGACCATGCGTTGAATCTCTTGGTTGAATATAATTAGGGCCATATCGAGGTTTAATTACCCTGGGCCCAGAGGTTTTCTTTGTTCAGAAGAAGAAAGAAGAAAGAAAACCTCTGGGACCAGGGTAAGGTTTAATATTCTTATATATTTATTGTTTCTAATTAACTGTGATATTCACTGAAAGAAAAAAAGAGAATGAAAATAACGTCACTTACGACTAGTCCATGAGGTGCTGGTATAACCTCCAAAGATGTACGTCTTCGCCACACGGACGATTCTCACTGTGGGACCTTTTCCGTCGCACAATGAATGGAATGTACTGGCAGCCCAACCATCAACTGATGCACGCCAACAAAGCTTCCAGTAAGAAGATTGGCTTTGCACGACAGGTTTTAACCAGGTGTTCAATGCAGTTAAGTACTTGTTGTTCTTTCCCAAGATGTCTGAATTTAGTAAACCAGCTGCAAAAATGAAAACAAGGTGATTGAATCGTATATAATTAAAAATCGATGTCATTAGTGATTCTTGAAGTAGTGATAAAGCTCCAACCAAGTACTTAGTCCATATTGTGAATAAGGCTAAACTGCTATATGATGCCACAGAAAGACGTACGGTTAACAGGCGTAGAACGTTGTTCTAAAGAACATGTTTCTGACTCAAACTTGTAGTTCACATTCAAACCATATCTCACCTGCATTATTATAGTCGCATTCAAACCCATCTCCAATGTATCCCTGGTTACACGTGCAGGAATATGAACCACGTGTGTTTGCACATGTGGCGGATGGATGACACTGATGCGCCTCTCTTTCACATTCATGTAAATCTGATGGATAGATAATAGATACGATATAAATTGCATAGAAAAGGGCTTATTCTGAAATACTTGTCGTGTTCTTGTCGCTGTAGGAACTAGAAGAAGAGAACAACGTTCTCAGACTCTTCAGATAGCGCGTGCTCTCCACCCCCACCCCCTCCTCCACCCTCTTTCCCTCCAACCATACAGTTCTCATTAGAATCTTAACATGCAATTTAGGAGTCTTTCAGAAGAACGTCAATTAATGTTTGCCTGTTAGACAATATCACTACATAAAAACATTTTTCTTTAGTTGGACCCGTTTAAAGCTGTGAGTATGGGCCTCTACAGACTAGAGAGATAGTTGTCGACAACCATTTAGTTGTCGATAATAAAAAGTTCAGGTGCACCCAACGGATCGTTTCGGTCTAATATCTGTTCGGGAGGCCTATAATCGCCTCAGATATTCGGTTAGGGAAATGTCATCTCGAACTTTCTTAATATGGGAAAATTAATGCCTTTTGTTTTCGGAGATATAAAAATGTCGTTTCGGATACAAAAAAGGTCAGCTAGGATTTTCGGAAAGGCAAATTCAGCTCATAAATTCGGGTAATAAGATTTCAATCCATAAAATTATCTGAAGTTTGAAAGTTCAGCTAACGTATCCGAACAGATACATTTTTCTTAGCGTTTAAAAATAAGCCGTTAAACTGTACAAAAAAAGTTATACGTAAAAACGACGTTCCGACACCTACAGGACAATTTTGTCGTTGGGTGCCCCTGAATGTTGTCGATAACAAAAAAGTTAAAGCCAGTGTGTGAAACTAGTTGTCGATAGCCAAGGCTCTTAGTTATCGACAACTAGCTTCACACACTGGCTTTTTGTTATCGACAACTATCTCTCTAGTCTGTGGAGGCCCTATATTACTGCAATCTAGAAAATAAATAAAACGTATTGTTATTCTCTCATATTAACTTTCCATAGAAATCTGCTCTATTGCCTACGCTCAGCATAATTTAAAATTTACAGAAAATTAAAGCAATCGCCGTTAATATTTTTCTTTTCATATAATTATATATATTGCAGATTGTTTTTGTATTATTTAGTACAAACGCTAGATGAAAGATCGAAGACTTAGTTGAAATACTTTCAGAGGCTCGTGTGTATTCATTTTTCAGAAGTTACAGTTATGTAGCTACTCACAAGGGTTCACTTCAACTTGAGTTCCATGTTATTAAGATAATTGTTTACCGCATACCTTTCTTACAAGTATACTGATGACAATCGCTGCACTGCACGTCATTCCATTCATACTTGTATTTCACACCAAGTGCGTGTACACAATCTTCTTCTTTATAATTATTTGGCTGATTCTTGGCCCAAGCTGTAAAGTTCCCATGTCCGCGATCCGCCCAAGTGAAGTCACCCTCCGCTGATTTGTCATTCAAGCCCAGCCAGGATTTTTCTCCATTATGGCGATGCTGTGTATAAACATTTTCTTCATTGTTGTTGACATCAACAAGAACTGAGTTTTCTTGTCGACATTTTGTCAATGCTATGGTCCAGTTTGTACATGTTCCACTCGTGAAGTAACAGTAGCCATTGAAATAGCTCCATCCAGGATCACAGATATCTATGCAAATATCAAATGTCTGTTAGCCCTTTTTCTGGTGGCATGGAATGGGATTATTTTGAATTTTTATCAAATTGAAAAGCTTTTCTCTTTCAGTAATGTAATTTTTTTCAAAACAGTTCGTAAGCCATGTAAACTGCACTATACTGATGTTGAACTGTTGTTACCTGATTTATTAGAGTGTTTTGCAAAATCCCATTTACAACCACGCAGAGACGCGACACAGTTCTCAGTTCTCAGTTCTCTCCCTAAATGGATTTGTTCGACCAAATTATCGGATATTTGGATTTCTCTTGGGTCTGGTCCTCAAAGATAACCAATATTTGATACTATTACCAGGTATGCAGTCGATTACTGACCTGTAAGGACCGCATAGCTAACTGACACGATGTCATATCTGGTCTCGTACAACTCCTTGACACAGGCTCTAAATCCAGACGTGTTCATGTTCTGCAATTGAAAAGCTCTCTAACAAAATAACTTGGTATCCAAAACACTGGCGCTGAGTTTGGAATGAGACATTGAAACAGCATTTCTAGTCTCTTGGACTACCTGTCCATTCATGTTTCAAATCTCTACAGAAACAAACTATTTTTTTTATGATAACTGATACTACAGACAGAAATAAATAATTAGATATAAAATCTTGCTGTACTGATGCATGTTGTCCACAGGATAGGGCGGCCATCAATGTGGCCATCAATGTGGCGGCCACAGTGGAACATACTAGTGCAGTAGCTACATTGATATGCTTCTTACCTCGATCCACGTTGAAATACCGTTATGGACTGGTGCCAAGTTTCCACTTGTCGTTGTGCTGTGATTCGCTGATATCAGGACTGATGGAGTTGTGTTATAACTTCGTGTAAAATGCACAAACTGTCGAATGAAATAAATTAATTGAACTGTAATTTCTTAATATACATTTCTGTTGTGTTAACCTTTATCTTTCAAAGTCCGTCGAATCAGTTATTATAACACATTACGTTAAAACATTATCGCCGTTCATTGAAGACCTCGATTCGAATGTTTTCGGTATCCATTCATCTTTTTGTGGTACATTTGTCGAGCCTTCATTCGTTGGAGTCTGGGCATGACCGCGTATTAGACTCGCTTTGGTTTGTTACATTTTACTGGTAATTCGCTCGCCATATGCTCGATGGCCTTATTAATAATATTCTAAAAAAATTGATAGGTTCTGATTGGTCAATGACGAGTTCACATTGAGGTTGTAGAGTGTAAAACTGAATTATAGAGTGCAATACGAAAGTTTCCATGGAAACGACGGTAAGGTGCCATGATTTGTTTCCCAAGGTACAGTAATAAACTAACCTCGCAGTAAGCGTTGTTGTTTTCATCTGTTGGTGGGTTGGAGTTTAGAAACTTGACAGAGCCATGTTCAGTGAAAAGCGGCTTGTGCGGTTTAGAAAAGCCAACCAGCTCTGCAAATAAAACATCAACATTGAGTATGATATGGTTTGTTTCCCCTTGAGCTAAATATCAGTGGTTTTAAGTAAAGAAAAAAATATATTGAGGGCAAAAAATCCTAAACAAATCTCGTTTTAGTTACCATCAGTATAAGTTCATATGATCACAGTCAAGAAACAAGAGACGACCAGTCGCTTTGTTCGTATTGTTCATTCCAAATTGTTTCCAACATAAAATATTTGATAACATACCACATTAATATCTTCATGTTTCCCATCAAAGTTTTGCAATTCTCGAAGACAGACTTTCAATGAGTCTTTGGTGACATCCTCTGTCCAGATCAGCGCAGCATCAAACTCTTTACCACTCCTTTGATGACCTATCGTCACAAGAACTACTGGTGGTTCATTAAACTTGTCCTATATGTTCATTTGAAAACAGTAAAATGTCGCTTATAACTATATATAAAAATTCAAAACAATTTCAGGTTTGTTTCGCTGAAAATCAATTTAAAAAATTAGCAACTTCAGGATGTGCTCCTGGCAACTTGCAATTGTAGCAAATTTGTGTACAAACCCTACCTTTGGAAACGTCACATCTGCGCACTTTGTTCCAGACCACCATTTTTGGATCTTGATTATTCCCGTCATCCCTTCGGTCGGTGCTCCCTGATACGCCATCCAGTCCACCGTCGCAAATGGATTAAAGTTGTTTCCATTCCTCCCAGATTGCATGGCGCAGACTGTAAAATTACGTGGATTCACATTTTCCGTCCATGAAGTGATAGCATGGTGGACTGTCACGGAGTCATTCAAGTTCATGTGATTTAACGTTATTTGTACATGAACTTGTTTATCTGGATAGAACCGGTATGGAGGGAATGCAACTGTGTGACAACTTGAATCTGACCATTTGGGAACCCGGAGAAGCTTCACTCTGCCATGCACGATTGGAAAACCTGTTTATGAAATAACAACAAGACAACCTAAATTATATCAGATAATAAATGGCAAGAAAATTCAGAGCCGCGTAGTTTCAGGTCCATTTTTGTGCGCGTAGAAAGTTGGGAGCTTTAGAGATATAGTGCTCGAGGCTATCCATCAATAACACAGTCTTTGGTTCGGGTTGCTATTTTGAAAGATATGTTTATCTCCAGTCTTCAAATCGGATTTCGTACTCCAAAGATTAATTTGAAACTTTGTAATATGTCCAAATCTTTGGCGGTCGAGTGTTCGTTGGGGTTAATTCAGATTTCAGTAAAGTAATGTGGCAGCAGTTTTAGTCTGGCACATGACAGTTTCAGGTTCCCATTAATAAGCTTTCTCGCCTATCCTGTCGTCTATTTTGGTTCAAAAGTATTGAGATAGTACAGTAACTCCAGCTCTCTTACCCTCACAGCTCCCTGGGTGATAAACGGTATTATTGTCGAATCCCCTGCAATAGCTCAACTTGTACAGGCATAAGTTGTCGTATGTTGTGCCGTTCACGGTACACACTGGGTCCTGATAGGACGGGCAATCATCGTTACACACACACCGAGCTTCATGGGCACTGTACACCCTACACACTCCAAAAGAGGGGCAATGCACGTCAAGGCATGGATTCAGGTCTGTATAAAATAATAGAAAACAAAGAGAATAGTCATTTTGAGCTAGTTTTAACTAGTTAAAAATACTGGGACTTAAAGTCCCAGTATTAAAGGAAACCTCTACTGTTGGAACAAATTGCTGTTAAATTGTTGGAAATATTTTCTAAACTGAAAATTTGTTGAAATAAATTGGAAAAAACGTTCAATTGTACGGGATAATTGGATACACATATCAGCCATTTTGGGGGTTGAATTTCCCGCGCGCCGCCATTTTGTATTATATGACGTATTGTGGTTGCCGCTATTGTCAGTAAACAATAGCTCTTTTGTTGTATAACAAAAGGGGCAACCATCAAACGTCATAAAATCCAAGATGGTGGCGCGCGGGTAATTTGAAACCTAAAATGGCAGAGATTTGTAGCCAGTTTTTTCGTTAACACTGAAATAATATTGCGCGGTTTTCAACAAATTTTAGGTTCAGATTATTTTTCTATCACTTTAACGGCAACTTGTTCCAACAGTCGGGGATTCCTTTAAGGACGGAATGGCAGGTACATAGACCATGGACGCCACCAGCCATAGGTTTGTAAACATTATAGACAAAAGAGAACAAATCAATTGCATTTAATACCAACCTCCAATCACAGCATAGCTGACAGACAGAGGGTCGTGTTTGCTTCCTGCTCCACTCAAGTCTTTGACGCAAATTCTCATTGATGTCAGACCGACTTCCTGAAGGAAAAACAAAAACAAAAAAAAGGAAATAAAATAAATAGTTTCTTCTTCTTTTTAATCCTCGCACGTGCACCCATAGTCATGCCCACACGACCATACAAAGGGGGAAGGGTTGGGTTGATGGAACTACAACAACAACAACAACAACAACAACTTTATTACTCATTGGGTTTTCGTTATTATAAGTCAAGTGAGCGGCAACTACAGGTTTTTCAGTGCATCCCATAGTAAATCCTCTTTTAAAAGTTGCGAAAAAACCTTGTACGTAGGAGAGTTATAATGGTCCTCTCTTAGTTATATTTGGACCCAAGGGTCTTTATGTGACTGTCATGTGAGTTATTAAAAATATCCTACCTCCACCCAGGCTGTAATAATGTTATTTTCTGGTGAAAAGAGGCTCTTCATGCTGACTTGACTGTCATAATTATGATGAACAGAAACAAGGACAACGGGTGACGCATAAAACGTGGTGTTATAATGCACTTCCTGTAAAAAGAAAGGAACGAAAAAAGTGTTTTGGTGAGACGTGTTTTTTTTTCAAGAAACCAATTGGTTGTATCATGTTAAAACATGATATTTCATCACAACTTTTGAGTTTTACTGACACTTCTACTGCGACTTTTCTTGCAAGTTTTAGAGCGAGTTTTCCTGCAAGTTTTACTGCACGTTTTGCTGCAAGTTTTGCTACGAGTTTTCAAGCGACTATTCCTGCGAATTTTACGGCGAGTTTTAGTGCGAGTCTTAGTGGGACTTTTAGTGCGACTTTTGCTGTGACTTTTGCTGCGACTTTTACTGCGAGTTTCACTGCGACTTTTGCTGCGACTTTTGCTGCGACGTTTACTGCGATTTTTCCTGCGACTTTCCCTAGGAGTTTCCTGCGAGTTTTCTTGCGATTTTTTAATGCGACTTTTACCGCGAGGTTTGCTAATTTCCCGGTAATGCATGGTTTACAAGATATATTAACCCTTAAAACTGATACGGCCTCGCGCCTCCATTTTTTGTAACATTTCTGGAAACAAAAAATGTGGATTGTAGTCTCTACATCATCATTATGTGATTGACAGCTGCCAGATACACTTACTTGACAGAAGCCATAGTTGTCTTTAGCTGTCGGTTTGTCACTGTTGGAAAATCTGCTTCTCCTGACAACGTAAAATTGAACTCAGAACCATTGCCAACGAATGCGAACCAGTCCTGTAAAAAGAGTGAAGGGTTATGATTAGAATTTTACAAATTAAAATGTGCTTTACTTCTTTTCCAAACTTCTTTTTTGAGTTGGGGTTGCGGGTTGTGAGTTGCGTGTTGCGCAACAATGAAACTCAACTCTTGAGTCTTCTGATAGCTGACCTTTTCAGTTGACGCGAAAAAGCCTTTCAACTATATTTACCTTTGTTACGACTTTGTCGTGAGTGCTCCTTGTATGAAAACTCCGGCACAATTTTATTGGCGTTTGCGTGACCTAATGCCGTTATGTCGCTGAACCGAACCAGGCCTTAGTGTTTTCTGTTTTATTTTTGTTGTGGTTGTCGCACAACTGTTAAACGCTCTCGTAAAAATAATAGAAAATAATTAAAAGTTCCTACCACAATTGTATCTTGGTGTTTGCCGTCAAATGGCAGAAATTCCCGGATGCACACCTCAAAACTTCCCGCCTTGACGTTTTCAGTCCAAATGTACATGGCGTCATCAGGCTTTGTGTCACGTGTGTACTTAGCTGTGACAAACACAGACGGGATTCCCGCAAAACTCTGCAATCATACACTTGTTAGAATTATGTGTGACTCTATGCAGATTAAAACTGTACATCCCATGAATTGTTAGGAAACTCATAGTAGCCGAGGATTATCTAAGGAGGGCCCTGAAGGGGGTATATTTTCCAGCCCAAATTTTGCCCAAATCCCACGCCTCCCAGCCTAATGCCTGTCCAAATCCCATTCACAGAAGCAAAATTGGTGCCCCAAATCGTATAGTCCAAGTACGTGTGACATAATTTCAGTGGAACCCCGCTTTATGGACACTCGTTAATACGGCCACCCGCTTATTACGGACAGTTTTGTTTGTCCCGGCGACACATATTTCCTCGTATATCAGCCTGCTTAATACGGACACCCGGATAATACGGACACTTTTTCATGTCCCTTCGGTGTCCGTATTAACCGGGTTCCACTGTAAATCATATTTTCAAAAATAGACAAATCCCAGTTCCATTTTACCCTTCAGGACAGAAACATCTACACATACATGGATCTCTTCCGATTTTAATTTCCAGTCCATAGATGTATCTCACTTCATGTTTGCATCTAATAAAAAATTACGGAGCAGCGTGAACTGGCGAAAACAATCGCGTGACCTTAAGCCATGTAGGAGGTCCTCACAGCCTTTGAAAGACAGCTCCAAGCCAGAAATAAATCGCTCATTTATTATGATTGATTTTATTCTGATCACTTGTCTATCTTGTGGACAAAAATACGGGCAAATTGGGATCGAAACAACGAAAAGTACTTGCAGCTCAGTCGGCACAATCGTAATATTGACACAGGATCATGCTAGGCCTTTCGAACTAGTGCTATAACATTTCGGATTATACCATTCGCCACCCCTAACATCAACGAAGGTATAATGACGTAATTGGAATCGACAGAAACGATTCAACCGCTCGCCATGATCCGACTCTGACTGCATGTTTTCTTCTTCTTCGTAAGCTTTCGTTCGTATTCTGTTTGTTATCAGAGCAAATTCAACTGAAATTATTTCACTCATACTTTGACACACGCATTCGAAACAAATTGATATCAGTCACAGTACTATAAACACGTTATCAATTAGCTGGCTGACTGCTAAATCCGCCATGACAGGTTAAACAAACTTATTATTACAAGCTAATTGGTCGATTAAACACATGTCAACTAAATGAATCTTGAAAAGACTCTTGAAACTCTTGACACTTGATATGCGCGACTCTCTTACAAGATCATTCTAGACCCCAGACCTTTGCTGCTTTTCTGGACTCTTCTCTCCCAGTTGTTCACGAAAGTGGTTTTAACGCTCTTTTAAAAAAATGTTTTCAAAACTCAAATCGGTTGCTTGCCGTATTTCTATACTAAAGTCGACTTCAAAGCCGAAAACGTGACCGGTATTCCATTAATATTTTTTTAACAAACATGCCTAGTTTATTTGAACAGGGCACAAGAAATGTTGATTGACTCAGTATCATCCCTACTAAATTTTATTGCCTAACCTGGGAGAAGGTTACTTTGTCGCACTTAGTTTCAGTTGTCCAGATTCCATCAAACGTAACGCTGCCACGTATCATCTGTGGTTCATCTTGTACAGCTAGCCAGTTGATTATCCCAGTTCCATTTGATGCACTGCCTGACTCACGTGCGCACACTTCAAACTCACGTGTACTGACGGATTGGACCCACACCGCAGCAGGTGAGTGAACACGTGAGAATACTTCACCATGGCTCAATGTCACGTGAACTTGAACCTTTCAGTACAGAAAAAAGTATTAGAAAAATATGGTTTTTAAATCCCCCAGACGTTATTGCGTGGGAAGGGGGGACTCCCCGCCTTCCGTAACTTGTACTCCAGGTTCAGAAGGTCTCCAGGTTACTCGGTCTTATACTCCATGTTCCCGCTTACCACCGACTTGCGAGGAATCCCGCTTCCACCGCCCTCCTATCCTCTCCCGCCTCCCGTAGACATCATTCCCCCTCTATTCCCATATTCCCGCCTCCCTGTCCCTCCACACACGTTGATCGGATTAAATAAATGTTAGACGTCCAGGCAGACCCGCATGTTTCAGTAGTTCTCAGATTATTGTTAAAGTCCCTCTGAAATCCAAGATGGCGGATCCAAGATGGCGGATCCAAGATGGTGGATCCAAGATGGCGGATTGAAGATGGCGGATCCAAGATGGCGGATCCAAGATGGCGGATCCAAGATGGCGGATCCAAGATGGCGGATCCAAGTTGGCGGAAACAATATGGCGGATCCAAGATGGCGCATTTTTAGAAATGTATGACGTCATTTTGGCCCGTGATGGGATGTCATAATTGTCACGCGACTGTCACTAAAATAAACATTTTTGGATGCTTTACGCAACATGTGTACAAGTTTCATTACCATTTATTTCAACAACAAGGGGTGGGGTGAAGGGGGAGGGGGAGGGGTTGGTCACCTAGGGTCATGATGCACGTCATAGATTCCGTGTAGTGCACTTACCGTTCCTGATCCACTGAATGTATTCGGAAACACAACGTTTGTACAACGTGGCAATCGACAGTGTTGAGAAGGCGAACATCCGCTGCTACAGCTCCAGTCCTGTAGAGTCTGTGACATGTTAAGCTTGCCGGTTTGCAGCGACATTCCTACAGGAGGGAAAATATAATATTTTTAAGTGGGAGGTTTAGGAGGAATAGGTTTGGAGGTGGGGGAGAGGGGGGGGGGGGGGAGGGGGTGGCTGGGGAGGGAGAGAGAGGCGTCAGTTCCTTGTGCCTCGCAGCCTGGACGTCTTGAAATAATATGAAAACAACTCAGTTTGAAATTGGAATTATGTGTTGATCTTGCTTAATGTATGACTCGTTGCACTTGCGACCAACAAAAAACAGAAAAAATGGTGTGCGAAGAAATTCAGTAAGAAATGCAACTATTGCATGACAACACACCTCCGATGAAATATGTTTAATGAAGTCAGATATGACATTTGTCACGAGTTCGTAGGCTGTTATCAACAAAACACTTATTTATCTACAGGAAATACAAGTAGAAGTAGCATTGAGTTTCAGCAGGATAGTTCTCGTCAGCCCTAATGTACTTTTTTGTTTTCGTTTGACCCAGAGGGCAATGAACAGCATAAACGTTAACAAAGCCCTGTGAAGTTATTTACAGAGATTATACCATTATCACTATGAAATGCAAGGTTTTTACTCCAGAAAATCAAGACCAAGGCTGCTTTAAAATGGATTTTAGACCCGGAAGTCAATGATACGATGCCATCCGCGCTGTGGGGCTATTTGTTTGGAGCGGCAGTGAATGACGTGGAGAATAGAATGAAAAATACTCATGGTAAACAGCACTCGCTTTGAATCCGGACGGCGTAAATGATTTTCGTCGAAGTATTTCATTGCGTTAATTTAATCCCGTTGTTTTGAGGATTCGAGAAACAAAGGATTTTCCAAAAGAGGGCGTATGCTTGACTTCACTAAGTGCACCGAAACAAATTGCAGATGGACTCCGAAATCCAAGTTACATATTACAAGGCATGCTTCACAATGGATTCTAATAATTTCTACTGACCGTAGCGTCCTGTTTATACTGTACTGTCTGAACAAGAGGCTGTCAAGGAACTACTCCTTGTCAAATATTCGCATATACCAAGGAGAATGGAAACGCTTATGTCAAACAGCATTTGTTTTAAATGTCTAAAGCCAATCGATTATTTGACCAAGCATTTAATCGCTTTTTATATTTTTGTGTTCTTGTGATATGATCTTAGCTGCGCAAGATAAAGGAATAATTTGCAAAAGGGGGGCGAGCGGTGTTTGAATTTTCACTGATCGATGAAGAACCGACATGAAACAATGCAAATTGTCGACTTCATGAAGTCGATCCAAAATGCTGCAGTCTATATAAGAGCAATGGAAGGGCTAAATGGCCTACAACTGACTGAAATAATTTTAATGAATTATGTTATCATATTATTGTTATCACCGAATTTTTCATAACTAAAAATATTATCTATTCGACAATAAGAAATTTCACGGCCAAGATGCCAAACAATATAAATTTTCCGCCAAGATAGAGAATATGCATTTTGCTCTCCCAGGAAAGAACCGCTATGCCAAATTACGAAAGTTAGCCATTGCGAAACAGATCTTTGCCATGGCATGTCCTGAACTGATTTCCTTGGTAAAATTTCCTCAAAATTAGACAAAAATCACAAAAATAGAATGGAGGAATTCAAAAAGCAAAAGGAAACGGAGTTTGAAACTCTCGGCTGTGGCACAGTGATAAGGCGAGACAATTTCTTGATCAAATTCATGATCAGTCGAGGTAGTTAATTTGGAAAATCAACAAATATAAATATATTAAAAATTGAGTCTTTACGATTAAAGAATAAAATAAAACATAAAATGCATGCCCTGTTTAGAATCATGAAATGTTAAGAAATTAAAACATTATAAGGATGTATTTGCAGCACTGAGTTAATTCAAAAGAAAATATTGCAGTTCTATTGAAATATGTTTCAACGAGTCTTAACGTCAATGCAGTCAGATATGACATTTGTCACGATTTCGTACGCTGTTATCATCAAAACACTTCACCTACAGGAAATACAAGTCTAACACTGGCATTGAGTTTCAACAAGATGGTTCTTGTCCAAACCCTGACGTTCTCTTTTGTTTTTGTTTGACACAGAGGGCAATGAGCTACTGACAGCATCTGAACAAAAGCATAGTGAAGTTATTTGCAGAGTTTATACAATTCAGTATTAGAAAATGACAACGAAAACTTCCTTTAAAATGGATTTTAGACCAGGAAGTCTTCTGCGATCACCCCCGCTGTGCAGCTATTGTTTGGAAATGAATGACGTGGAAAATAGAATGGAAATTCCGGCGTAAATAATTTTCGTCGAAGTATTTCATTGCGTTTAATCGCGCCGTTTCGAGGATTCGAGAAACAAATGATTTTCCAAAAGGGGTGTGTGCTTGACTTCACCAAGTGCCTGAAACAAGCGGTTAGACGGAATCCGAAATCCAAGATTTAATTTCTACTGACAAGGCATTCTGTGTAAGCTAACGTACTTGCCGAAGAAGAGGTCATCAAAGAACTACTGCTGGTCAAATATCCGTATATACCAAACATAATGGAAACGCTTATGTTAAACAAATAAGTAAAGCCGATTATTTGTCCAAGAATTTGATCGCTTTTAACATTTTTGTGTTCTTGTGATACAAGCTAGTTCTTGTCCAAGCCCTGATACCTTTTTCTCATTGCGTTTGACCCAGCGGGCACAGTCGACTGAGCTGCAAAGTATAAACAAAGCTCAGTGAAATTATTTGCAGAGTTTGTACCATTATCGTTCTGAAAATCCAAGGTTTTACTCCAAAAACAAATTGCAGACCGACTCCGAAATCCAAGGCCTTTTTATCGACGAAGCCGGTACACTTTACAAGGCATGCTTCAAAATGGATTTAATCTCTAAGTACTGACCGTGGCGTTCTGTTTATATTGCACTTGCTGAGCAAGAGATTGTCAAGTAACTACTCCTGGTCAAATATTCGTATATATCAAGTAGAATGGAAACGCTTATGTCAAGCAATGCAACATTTGCTTTAAATCTCTAAAGCCAATCGATTATTTGTCCAAGTATTTGATCGCTTTTATTATTTTTGTGTTCTTGCGATACGAACTTAACTGCGTAAGATGAAGGAATAATTTGCAAAAGGGGGGCGTGCCGGTGTTTGAATTTTCACTGATCGATGAAGAACCGACATGAAACAATGCAAATTGTCGACTTCATGAAGTCGATCCAAAATGCTGCAGTCTATATAAGAGCAATGGAAGGGCTAAATGGCCTACAACTGACTGAAATAATTTTAATGAATTATGTTATCATATTATTGTTATCACCGAATTTTTCATAACTAAAAATATTATCTATTCGACAATAAGAAATTTCACGGCCGAGATGCCAAACAATATAAATTTTCCGCCAAGATAGAGAATATGCATTTTGCTCTCCCAGGAAAGAACCGCTATGCCAAATTACGAAAGTTAGCCATTGCGAAACAGATCTTTGCCATGGCATGTCCTGAACTGATTTCCTTGGTAAAATTTCCTCAAAATTAGACAAAAATCACAAAAATAGAATGGAGGAATTCAAAAAGCAAAAGGAAACGGAGTTTGAAACTCTCGGCTGTGGCACAGTGATAAGGCGACACAATTTTTTGATCATATTCATGATCAGTCGAGGTAGTTAATTTGGAAAATCAACATAGATAAATCTATTAAAAATTGAGTCTTTACGATTAAAAGAATAAAATAAAACATAGAATGCATGCCCTGTTTGGAATGTTAGAAGTACCTTTCACTGCAAATGAGAGATTTCCCGCAAGGATGACCAAAATCAGCGAAGCTGAGAGCGAAGATGGAAGATTCATTTTGAAGCGCATCTTGCTGACTGAATCACTATCAGTTCTGTTCTCCGATAATGTCAGATCCTTGCATTAGTAGTACTATGTACAGTGTTCTGATTGGTTTAAATCTGGTATTTCGTAAGCAACTATATCATATTTATCAGAGAACTACGAATAAAAGTGAAATTATGTCACAAAATAATAAACTTCACGTGAGTACACTCTGCATTTGACGTTTGAATAGGTACATGTTCAAACGTGCACTGTTGTTAAGAGTGCAAACAGAAATGATGTGACAGAATTGTATTTTTCTTCTCTTGTTTAGATTTCTTTTGAGCGCCGTTTAAGTATGAATAATGGCTATATTTGTGCCAAACTAAATCTACAGTGAACGCCTGAAATTAAGTAACCAGTGAGCAAGAACTCCTCTCGGGGAATAATGGGGGTGGTGGTTGGGATGGGGTGGGATGGGGGAGGGGGAAGGGGGGGGGGGGGGTGGGTTGGGGTTAATAGGGAAGTTTCCACCAAATCTTTATTTTTTTTTGCGCATGACTGAAAGGGAGAGTCAAGAAACCCGAATGCCGAATGAAGGCTCTGGGCCGTTGTGGGGTCGATAATGACACCTTTACACGTGTAAGACTGGGTCCACCGCGGTCCAATAAATTCTGGTTGCCCAGGCGCTAATTTCCCGCGCAAAATTTTAAAGGAAAAATTTGCGGTGCCACGCAAAAATTGCAACAATCCTGTGTCACAAAAAAACTTGCGGCAGAAAGTACTTGCGAAAGGAAACAAAAGTAGGCAAATGGAGCAGTTTAGACTTTTCAAACACAAAGCTAAGTATATTTCCAGCATCCTGTTGAGTTACAATTTTTTGGACGCTCAACAAAAAGTTAGACGTATTTAAAACACGGTGTAATGTTGAGGTTTGTCGGCGTAGTTTATTTTTCTTTGCATGCTGTGACTTTTGACCGCGTTGGAGAGACTGGGTAAGATACGATACGAGCCAGCGGTATATCAGCGGGTAGCGACATTAGAATACCTGGCCGCCATTTTGGAAACTGCATTGTCATTCATGAAGCATTTTTATAACACACATGCAAAATGGAAATAATATTCCGTTTAAGATCTGGCGGTACTCCTGGACTGGTAAGTACATTTAATGGCATTTACTTGTAAAGCTCTCTCAGACGTCTCAGTACAAACTCTTGTCAAACACGAAACAAGGTACGGTTGACTCGAGACTATATAGCAGAAGTAATTTTGCTCATTTTTCAGTCAAACTAACGTCGTATTAAGACTATTAAAAAAATGTTCATTTGAGGCTTTCAAATTTGTGAGTCAGGCGTGAGAAATTGAATCGTATGCGTGAGAACCCGTAAGCGTAAGACTCGTGCATAATACATGAGAGTTGGCAGGTATACATTGAATGTCGCTCAAAAACTATGGATCAAAAGCAAACTGAAGTTGTCAACCTTCTCTTCCTAGAACATGGTATTAATGTTCCAAGAACAATCTTGCTGTGGGGTAGCCTACAGCGCAGGCGCGAACGAGAGCTCTTTATTTCATCAAGCCATCGTCTTGGAATCAGAGCAGAGAGAAGGCTTGGGGCGAGTGTAAAAAAGCTACCGTGGGCAGTGGGACTCAGGTGTGACACTGAAAAACGGGAATTAAATAATTAATTGTTCGCCTACACAGCTGCATGCTTGTTTTGTGTTTGAAGGATGTTTATCGGCCTAGAATCCGTAGCTCTTGTGTTTTCATTCCGAGTGGTTCAGTTCCTGCAGCGAGTAAGGCTCGAGAGTAATTTCTTAGTTTACGTAGCTGCCTTTGACCCAAGGCACACTGACCATCTTCTGTTACCATGCTTACGCGGACCCACTAAAAGAACCAAGGGGGAGATAATCAGTTAATTAGTTCCAGTCTCTTTCCTACGGTTTCCCAACACGGTGAATGTTAGCCCCAATCCTTCTCGACCTTTCATACCGCCATATTTTGCGACAGAGTGACCCTGGGACTTCAAGCAGTTTATAACAAATAGCTCATTGTATTCTCAACACATTCTCCGGTCTATTTTTGTTTTCAGTGTAAAACAAGGCTATAGAGCGTTAATTTCTAGAATAAGATGTCGCATTTCAATCGAATTCAGAGAATATTATGAAGTCCACAATTTGTTTCATGTAGCTCTTCGATGGAAATTCAAACACGCTCCCTTTTGGAAATTCCTTATGATTGTATCGCCTCCTTTTGCCGTTCGCAGAAAAAAAACATACGTGATGCTCAATCTCTCTAATAGAGTGTATTCACTTGACGTCATAGCCGCCATATTGGTGTCCCCGTACAAAATAATTGTTATTAACTTCTTCTGTTAGCGACACCAACAAGGCTGCACGGCCTTTGTCATTAATTAATTCCCACAGGACTGAGTGAACACGCTCTATAGCTCCACAGAAGCTAAGGGGTGATATCGGTCGTCATTTTCTGGAGTAGAAACCTTGGAGTTCAGAATGATAATACCGTGAACTCATAAATATGGTGTTTATAATCGAAAGACTTTAAGAGTGAAAAGGCTAGACATAAGCCCGTGGACTTAAATTAGGAGGAGGGAGGAGTGGGGGAATGGAGGACTGGGCCGGGCTTATTATTTACGGTATTCTTGGTTTGCAACTGACGTCATCGCCGCCATGTTGGATGACCATTAACAAAATAATTCTAATTAGCTTTATTGTTCCTGTCATCCAACATGGCCGCCAGGGTCTTTGTCATTTAAATCTCTCGGGAATGGTTGCAAACCAGCAATTGCTTTTCAAGATATACTAATTTTTAAAAGAAGCATTATTTGTGTGATTTTTCAGCCTCTATTTTATTATTTCCCACTTTTACACAAGTTGTGTCTAACACCTTCAGGTGAATAATTATCAGTTGTGGCACAGCACAATACGGCATTACTACTACAACTACGAAGTACGCGAAGCATATGCGCTGAACGTGACATAATCATGAAGCTCTTGTGAGGAGTTTGATTTTATAAGAATTAACGAAATAAGATTCGTGATCAGCTATTAATTCCAATTGTATTCTAAACTGTTTTGTTTTTTAAATTCGCAGCGATAAAGTAAAGAATGTACTGTTCCCTCAGCTTTCAGTGCTGCAAACAGATACCGTGTTATTCAAAGCTTTTTCATTGTTATTACGATTTAATTCTACTAAAAAGTAGCCTGGCCCCGCTAACAAGACCGCCAGCTACGCAGGCTAACTAAAAAGCTGCTATTGTAGTGATTACTCACTATGTCAAGCCATCTCACTCCAATCGATGCCTAGCTAGTAACTATAAACGATGCATAAAGTTAATAAAAGTTTTTGAGTTACATCATGTTAGTTTTATCCTAAAATATATCCTAAAATCTTGCTTTACACTTGATCGGTTTGTTGCAAGAGCCCCAGGGAACGCACTTGGAATTCGAAAAAATTGAGTACAAATAAAACGCAAAAACTAAATCATATTAATTTTGTTTCTCCTCTGCGGATAAAAATAAAATAAAATCCTGTTAAGAAAAGCTGACCAAAACTAACCGTCCCATAAAAATCGATCCGTTCTCTTTTCACGCTACTGTTGCGCTGTCGTCACGCTAATGGCTCATTGTCACGAACTAAACAATTCCGCCAATTCTATTTCAAGTATTTTCCCTGGGTTGCTGAATCACGTGGTCGGCTACAGACATATTTTGTGACTAGTTACATAAATTAATTACTCATGAAATCAAATTTCTTCCACGCAGATACAGTTTTCAAACTGAAATTATTTTCAAAAGCTTAAAATTGTGATTGATATTTTGCAGATTTCTGATTGGAGTTCTTTTCAATGGTCGATATTCAACTCATCAATGAAAAAAAAAAAAAAATGGTTAATTTCAGTTTTATTATTGTAGAGCGTAAGGTAAGATACCAAACTCAATCCTTTCCTTTTAAGTAGTTTCATAGAACACTTCAAACCTCATCAGGTTGAAAATACAAATTACTACCCGCAAGGAATGTTCTGGCGAATGAGCTGCTATAGCTGTAGCCAGTTGGTGCGCTGTAGGTGTATCCAAGGTTTGCTTGAGAATATGTGTTTGATGAGGCGTAGTCGGCAATGTAAATATCGTGTCCTTCTCCAAATAAGGGTCCATAGGAAGAGCAACTGTATATAGAATATTGGGAAGAACTATAAACTCCTGTTTGAGGTAGTTTCACTGGTCCCCAGCCTGGCTTGTTAACCAAAGAGAACAAAAAGGCGGATGGACTGTACTGGTACTGGCAACTGGAAGCTAATTGGTAAATAAAGAATGTTAAAAATAGTGTTTCTGATAATTGTTACACTTTGGACTGATTATTATTTACGGATGACAAGGTTAGATATTTGCGGTGTTACTGTTCGTAATTCCTTGCCCTTATTACCTGTTACGATTGTTATTTTACATGCGAGATGGATTAAAAAATAAACAATAAAAAGAAATAATACCTGACATAAGATCAAGAAACAGGAAGTACCCAGTTTCTGTCGTCCCGTTTTTGTATAAGCTTAATCCACGTACGAGGTAGACTGGGGCAAATATAAGAGGATGTTGCGTGGCTTCTAAGTCAATGTGCTTTAGCTCTCATATATTTTCAGTAATTATGATTTATTGCTTACGATTAATTTTATCTTATGTTTAAAACGTTAATATGCTAAGGAGGTTGCTTTTATCCAAACAAAATTCGGGCTTTATTCTTTCATGTATATGACGAACTCAGATAAATCTCGTTGAACTGGCCATATATTACAAATGAACATTGTCATCCAGTCTTGTCCCTAGGCCTTCACGGCTCAAAGGAGTTTTAACCAGAGAGAACGCCTGAGCCTTGGACTAAGCTGACGAACATCATATTTATACTTTAGAAATAGAAAATGGCGCGCGTGTTGACATAGCCTGATGCAAACACGAGAGACAGTTTGGAAGAATTCGAGAGTTTATGTAAACACGAGCAGCAGGCGAGGATTTACATCAGTACCTTCGAAATTCTCCCAAAATATCTCGAGTGTTTTGCATCAGGGCTATGTCATGCAACAATAAGCGGCCGTTTCTATTTCTTTTGTATAAAATAAAGCCAACAATTAAAATGCAATGATACGTCATTACTATAAACTAAATTCGATTTTGAGACGACATTACGGCTTTATAATGACGGCTAGTTGGGAGAAAATATATTCCGTATTGGGCGGAGTCGCGAAGCGACGGAGCCCAATACGGAATATATTTTCTCCCAACGCCGTCATTATAAAGCCGTAATGTCGTCTCAAAATCGAATTTAGTTTTGTATCGCGATTCAAACATTTTTTGGACAAATTAAAAGGAAAATTAAGATCAGTTGTTGTTGATTGAAATATAAAATTCCCACTATACGCGACGAAATGTGCACGAAACTTGAACGCGAAAGCATTTTATCGTCTCGAAGAAAGTCGGACTTTTTTCGCCGGTAAATTGCTTATGGAAACAAAATCAACTCAGAATTATGTCCCACAAAGTTTTCTAAAGTACCAAACAGCAATGAAATGGAAAATAATCCAATTTTGCACCGAAAAGTTGATTTTACAACTTAGCGCGTGCACATCGCGAAAACAAGTGAAAACGGTAAACAAACTCTTCCAAGAAATGAATGACTTTAATACTCACCATACGTTAACTTTTAGATTGAGCAAGTTGTACCGGCGAATAAAGCCCTCCATAAATTAGCAAATGACAAGATATAAACGATTGCCGACGAGTTAATTGAAGAAAACTTTTGAATTTTGATGCGTACGTGAGGAACCCAATTCAGTGCCCGGTGCCAATCTGTATCTTCAGAACCAATCACCGGCCCGCATTTGAGACGACATTACCGCAAAATAATGTCGTCTCACTCGTAAGCAAAAACTATAGGTGGATCGCGATACTGTGTTACATCGCCTCGTGCAATCTGACTGCATAACCAATCAGAGCGCGCGTTATATGATCAAAATTTTATAAATATAATATAGCCATTAAACTCTTGACACGGTCGACAATATGTTTCTTGTATGGTGTTCCCCAACAAAGATAATTATATATAAACACGTATATATTGTACATATATTGGGACCGAATATAATTAGGGGCACTATCATGGACATCAAGTCAAAAGCCAAAATACAAATTTACAACAATGGAAACCTAAAAATAATGGTCCAGTTTTGTTAAAAATTACTATACTAGTGTACTGAAGCTATAAAAGGAGTGCTATCATGAACATCACGTCAAAGCCTAAAGACATATTTACATCAATGGAAACCTAAAAATAATGGTCCAGTTTTGTTAAAAATTACTTTTAATACTAGTGTACTGAAGCTATAAAAGGAGTGCTATCATGAATTACCCATGCAGGAGCTTTTGATCTCAATTTGAAAAAGTCGGTCAGACGTTTTCAAACTCGAAAAATCGCAAAAAAATAATTATGGTTTGCTCTCCCTTCGTCGATTCATTTTACATGTTCCTCTTGATGTTCTAGGCACATTTCCTGCTGTATGACCGAAGGTACTGAGTCATAATTTTAGCGCCGTTTTGACCAAAAAAGCAGCAAAATCTCCGTGATAGTGCCCCTTTAATAAAAATCTTAATAATATATATAACTGTCGAACGTTACTTTCGTGAGCGCACATTCACTGAAAGAACAAAGAAAATAGAAATCGATCATATCACTTACTCCATGAGGTGCTGGTATATCCTCCAAAGATGTACGTCCTCGCCACACGGACGATTGTCACCGTGGGACCTTTGCCGTCGCACAAGGAATGGAATGTACTGGCAGCCCAACCATCCACTGATGCACGCCAACACCGTTTCCAGTAAGAAGATTGGCTTTGCACGACAGGTTTTAACCACGTGTTCAAAGCAGTTAAGTACTTGTTGTTCTTTCCCAAGATGTCTGAATTTAGTAAACTAGCTGCAAAAATGAAAACAAGGTGATTGAATCGTATATAATTAAAAATCGATGTCATAGTGATTCTTGAAGTAGCGATAAAGCTTCAACCCTGAAGTGACTTAGTCCATATTCTGAATAAGGGTAAACTGCTATATGATGCCGCAGAAAGACTTACGGTTAACAGGCGTAGAACGTTGTTCTAAAGAACATGTTTCTGACTCAAACTTGTAGTTCACATTCAAACCAGTTCAAACCATATCTCACCTGCATTATTATAGTCGCATTCAAACCCATCTCCAATGTATCCCTGGTTACACGTGCAGGAATATGAACCACGTGTGTTTGCACATGTGGCGAGCGGATGACACTGATGCCCCTCTCTTTCACATTCATTTAAATCTGATGGACAGATAATAGAAACGATATCAGTTGCATAGAAAAGGGCTTATTCTGAAATACTTGTCGTTTTCTTGTCGCTTTAGGAACAACTTCTCTTCATATAGCGCGTGCTCCCCACCCCAACCCCCACCCTCTCCTCCACCCTCTTTCCCTCCAACCATACAGTTCTCATCAGAATCTGAACATGCAATTTAGGAGTCCGAACAACGTCAATTTAAAGTTTGCTTGTTAGACAATATCACTACATAAACATGCATTTTTTTTAGTTGGACCCGTTTAAAGCTGTGAGTGCCGATATTACTGTAATCTAGAAAATAACTAAAACGTATTGTTATTCTCGCATATAGAACTTTCCATATAAATATGCCATATTGCCTACGTCGTTAATATGTTTTTCTTTTCAAATAAATATATACAACTGATTATTTGTATTGCAGATTGTTTTTGTATTATTTATTACAAAAGCTTACATGAAAGATCGAAGGCTTTAAAAATAGCCGAAATACTTTCAGAGGCTCGTGTCTATTCATTTGTCAGAAGTTAGCTACTCACAAGGGTTCACTTCAACTTGAGTTCCATGTTATTAAGATAATTGTTTACCGCATACCTTTCTTACAAGTGTACTGATGACAATCGCTGCACTGCACGTCATTCCAGTCATACTTGTATTTCACACCAAGTGCGTGTACACAATCTTCTTCTTTATAATTATTTGGCTGATTCTTGGCCCATGCTGTAAAGTTCCCATGTCCGCGATCCGCCCAAGTGAAGTCACCCTCTGTTGATTTGTCATTCAATCCCAGCCAGGATTTTTCTCCATTATGGCGATGCTGTGTATAAACATTTTCTTCATTGTTGTTGACATCAACAAGAACTGAGTCTTCTTGTCGACATTTTGTCAATGCTGTGGTCCAGTTTGTACATGATCCACTCGTGAAGTAACAGTAGCCATTGAAATAGCTCCATCCAGGATCACAGATATCTATGCAAATATCAAATGTCTGTTAGCCCTTTTTCTGGTGGCATGGAATGGGATTATTTTGAATTTTTATCAAATTGAAAAGCTTTTCTCTTTCAGTAATGTAATTTGTTCAAAACAGTTCGTAAGCCATGTAAACTGCACTATATTGATGTTGAACTGTTGTTACCTGATGTATTAGAGTGATTTGCAAAATTCCATTTACAACCACGCAGAGACAGGACACCGACAGTTCTCTGTTCTCAGTTCTCTCTCTAAATGGATTTGTTCGACCAAATTATCGGATATTGGATTTCTCTTGGGTCTGGTCCTCAAATATAACCAATATTTGATACTATTACCAGGTATGCAGTCGATTACTGACCTGTAAGGACCGCATAGCTAACTGACACGGGGTCATATCTGGTCTCGTACAACTCCTTGACACAGGCTCTAAATCCAGACGTGTTCATGTTCTGCAATTGAAAAGCTCTCTTAACAAAATAACTTGGTGTCCAAAACACTGGCGCTGAGTTTGGAATGAGACATTGAAACTGCAGCATTTCTAGTCTCTTGGAATACCTGTCCATTCTTGTTTCAAATCTCTACAGAAACAAACTATTTTTTTTATGATAACTGATACCACAGACAGAAAATAAATAAATAATTAGATATGAAATCTTGTTGTACTGATGCATGTTGTCCACAGGATGGGGCGGCCATCAATGTGGCCATCAATGTGGCGGCCACAGTGGAACATACTAGTGCAGTAGCTATATTGATATGCTTCTTACCTCGATCCACGTTGAAATACCGTTATGGACTGGTGCCAAGTTTCCACTTGTCGTTGTGCTGTGATTGGCTGATATCAGGACTGATGGAGTTGTGTTATAACTTCGTGTAAAATGCACAAACTGTCGAATGAAACAAATTAATTGAACTGTAATTTCTTAATATACATTTCTGTTGTGTTTAATAACCTTTATCTTTCAAAGTCCGTCGAATCAGTTATTATAACACATTACGTTAAAACATTATCGCCGTTCATTGAAGATCTTGATTCGAATGTTTTCGGTATCCATTCATCTTTTTGTGGTACATTTTTTCGAGCCTACATTCGTAGGAGTCTGGGCATGACCGCGTATTAGACTCGCTTTGGCTTGTTAAATTTTTCTGGTAATTCGCTCTCCATATGATCGATGGCCTTATTAATAATATTCTAAACAAAATTTCTAGGTTCTGATTGGTCAATGATAAGTTCACATTGAGGTTGTAGAGTGTAAAACTGAATTATAGAGTGCAATACGAAAGTTTCCATGGAAACGACGGTAAGGTGCCATGATTTCATTCCCAAGGTACAGTAATAAACTAACCTCACAGTAAGCGTTGTTGTTTTTCATCTGTTGGTGGGTTGGAGTTTGGAAACTTGACAGAGCCATGTTCAGTGAAAAGCGGCTTGTGTAGCTTAGAAAACGCCAACCAGCTCTGCAAATAAAACATCAACATTGAGTATGATATGGTTTGTTTCCCCTTGAGCTAAATATCAGTGGTTTTAAGTAAAGAAAAATATATTGAGGGCAACAAATCCTGAACAAATCTCGTTTTAGTTACCATCAGTTTAAGTTCATATGATCACAGTCAAGAAACAAGATACGACCAGTCGCTTTGTTCGTATTATTCATTCCAAATTGTTTCCAAAATAAAATATTTGATAACACACCACATTAATATCTTCATGTTTCCCATCAAAGTTTTGCAATTCTCGTAGACAGACTTTGCATGAGTCTTTGGCGACATCCTCTGTCCAGATCAGCGCAGCATCAAACTCTTTACCACTCCTTTGATGACCTGTCGTCGCAAGAACTACTGGTGGTTCCTTAAACTTGTCCTATATGTTCATTTGAAAACAGTAAAATGTCACTTATAACTACAGTATATATAAACATACCTTGCGAATTAAACTACCCCTCCCCAGATGCTCTTAACTGCTCTCTGTTGTAAAAATGACTTTAAAAAATTCAATTAATTAATCATAAACAATTTCAAGTTTGTTTGGCTGAAAATCAATAAAAAAAACGAGCAACTTCAGGATGGGCTCCTGGCAACTTTAAATTGTAGCAAATTTGTGTGCAAACCCCACCTTTGGAAACGTCACATCTGCGCACTTTGTTCCAGACCACCATTTTTGGATCTTGATTATTCCCGTCATCCCTTCGGTCGGTGCTCCTTGATACGCCATCCAGTCCACAGTCGCAAATGGATTAAAGTTGTTTCCATTCCTCCCAGATTGCATGGCGCAGACTGTAAAATTACGTGTATTCACATTTTCCGTCCACGAAGTGATTGCGTGGTGGACTGTCACGGAGTCATTCAAGTTCATGTGATTTAGCGTTATTTGTACATGAACTTGTTTTTCCGGATAGAACCGGTATGGAGGGAATACGACTGTGTGACAACTTGAATCTGACCATTTGGGAACCCGGAGAAGCTTCACACTGCCATGCACGATTGGAAAACCTGTTTATGAAAAACAACAACAAACCACCCTAAATTATATATAGTTAATGACAAGATAATTTAGAGCTGCGTAGTTTCAGGCCCATTCTCCGCACGTAGAAAGTTAGGAGCTATAGAGCAAGATAAAAAAGGGTTGCTCGAGGCTGTCCTTCAATATTGAACTGAGTCTTTTGTTCAGACGCTGTATTTGAGAGCATATGTTTATCTTCTGTCTCCAAAGATGAGTTTAAAGCTTTGTGATGTGTCCATATTTTTGGCGTTTGGAGTGTCCTTTAAGGTTATTTAAGTAAAGTAATAAGGCTGCAGTTTGAGTCTGGCACATGACATTTTCAATTTCCTAACGTCTATTAATTTTTTGGTTCACAATTATTGAGATAGAATAAGTCCAGCTCACTTACCCTCACAGCTCCCTGGGTGATAAACGGTATTATTGTCCAAGCCCCTGCAATAGCTCAACTTGTACAGGCATAAGTTGTCGTACGTTGTGCCGTTCACGGTACACACTGGGTCCTGATAGGACGGGCAATCATCGTTACACACACACCGAGCTTCATGGGCACTGTACACCCTACACACTCCAAAAGAGGGGCAATGCACGTCAAGGCATGGATTCAGGTCTGTATAATAGAAAATAATGAGAATAGTCATTTTGAGCTAGTTTTAACTAGCTAAAAATACTGGGACTTAAAAGTCCCAGTATTAAGGACGGAATGACAGGTACATGGACCATGGACGCTACCAGCCATGGGTTTGTAAACATTATAGACAAAAGAGAACAAATAAATTTAATACCAACCTCCAATCACAGCATAGCTGACAGACAGAGGGTCGTGTTTGCTTCCTGCTCCACTCAAGTCTTTGACGCAAATTCTCATTGATGTCAGACCGACTTCCTGAAGGAAAAAACAACAACAAAAAAAAGGAAATAAAATAAATAGTTTCTTCTTATTTTCAATCCTCGCACGTGCACCCATAGTCATGCCCACACGACCATACAAAGGGGGAAGGGTTGGGTTGATGGAACTAAACAACAACAACAACAACAACAACTTTATTACTCATTGGGTTTTCGTTATTATAAGTCAAGTGAGCAGCAACTACAGGTTTTTCAGTGCATCCCATAGTAAATCCTCTTTTAAAAGTTGCGAAAAAACCTTGTACGTAGGAGAGTTATAATGGTCCTCTCTTAGTTATATTTGGACCCAAGGGTCTTTATGTGACTGTCATGTGAGTTATTAAAAAATATCCTACCTCCACCCAGGCTGTAATAATGTTATTTTCTGGTGAAAAGAGGCTCTTCATGCTGACTTGACTGTCATAATTATGATGAACAGAAACAAGGACAACTGGTGACGCATAAAACGTGGTGTTATAATGTACTTCCTGTAAAAAGAAAGGAACGAAAAAAGTATTTTGGTGAGACGTTTTGGGTTTTTTCAAGAAACCAATTGGTTGTATCATATTAACAGAACATGATATTTCATCACAACTTTTGAGTTTTACTGACACTTCTACTGCGACTTTTCTTGCGAGTTTTAGAGCGAGTTTTACTGCACGTTTTGCTGCAAATTTTACTACGAGTTTTACAGCGACTTTTCCTGCGAATTTTAGTGCGAGTCTTAGTGGGACTTATAGTGCGACTTTTCCTGCGAATTTTACTGGAACTTTTGCTGCGAGTTTTGCTGCGAGTTTTCCTACGACTTTTAGTGCGATTTTTAGTGCGACTTTTCTTGCGACTTTTCTCGCGACTTCTCCTGCGACTTTTATTGCAACTTTAATGCGAGTTTTTCTGTGACTTTTAGTTTGACTTTTAGTGCGACTTTTACTGCGACTTTTAGTGCGAGTTTTGCTGCGACTTCAAGAGAGTGCGACTTTTGTGCGACTTTTCCTGCGACTTTCCGGCGACTATTACTGCGCGCTTTACTGCGACTTTTACTGCGACTTTTGCTGCGACTTTTACAGCGAGGTTCACTGCGAGTTTTGCTGCGACTTTTCCTGCGACTTTCCGGCGACTATTACTGCGAGTTTTCTGCGAATTTTACTGTGACTTTTACTGCGACTTTTGCTGCGACTTTTACTGCGAATTTTAGTGCGAATTTTGCTGCGAGTCTTCTTACGAGTGTTCTTGCAACTTTTCTTGCGACTTTTCCTGCGACTTTTCCTGCGACTTTTACTGCGAGTTTCACTGCGAATTTTGCTGCGTATTTTACTGCGACTTTTACTGCGACTTTTACTGCGACTTTTACTGCAACTTTACTGCGAGTTTTAGTGCGAGTTTTTCTGCGACTTTTAGTGCGAGTTTTACTGCGAGTTTCACAGCAAGTTTTGCTGCGACTTTTAGTGCGACGTTTGTGCGACTTTTCCTGCGACTTTCCGGCGACTATTACTGCGAGTTTTTCTGCGAGTTTTACTGCGACTTTTAGTGCGACTTTTGTGCGACTTTTCCTGCGACTATTACTGCGAGCTTTACTGCGACTTTTACTGCGACTTTTGCTGCGACATTTACTGCGAGTTTCACTGCGAGTTTTGCTGCGACTTTTAGTGCGACTTTCGTGCGACTTTTCCTGCGACTTTCCGGCGACCATTACAGCGAGTTTTTCTGCGAATTTTACTGTGACTTTTACTGCGACTTTTGCTGCGACGTTTACTGCTAGTTTTTCTGTGACTTTTTACTGCGACTTTTACTGCGAGGTTTGCTAAATACCCTGTAATGCATAGTTTACAAGATATATTAGCCCTAAAAACTGATACGGCCTCGCGCCTCCATTTTTGTAATATTTCTGGAAACAAAAAATGTGGATTGTAGTCTCTACATCATCATTATGTGATTGACAGCTGCCAGATACACTTACTTGACAGAAGCCATAGTTGTCTTTAGCTGTCGGTTTGTCACTGTTTGGAAAATCTGCTTCTCCTGACATCGTAAAATTGAACTCAGAAACCAGTGCCAACGAATGCGAACCAGTCCTGTAAAAAGAGTGAAGGACTATGATTAGAATTTTACAAATTAAAATTTGCTTTACTTCTTTTCCAAACTTATTTTTTGCGTCCATTGATGTGAGGAGTTGCGATCGATCGCGCGAGTCACGCGAGTCAGTTGTGACTCGGCCCACTTTGTATCGCGAGTCGAATGCGTGTCGCTAGTTTCTAGCCACGAGAAACGAGTGGCGCCATTTGTGAGTTGCGAGTTGCGACGAGTTGCAACGTTGCGAGTTGCGAAGTTGCGAGTTGCGAGTTGTGGTTGCGAGTTGTGAGTTGCGTTTTGCGCAACAATGAAACTCAACTCTTGAGTCTTCTGATAGCTGACCTTTTCAGTTGACGCGAAAAAGCCTTTCAACAATATTTACCTTTGTTACGACTTTGTCGTGAGTGCTCCTTGTATGAAAAATCAGGCACATTCTTATTGGCGTTTGCGTGACCTAATGCCGTTATGTCGCTGAACCAGGCCTTAGTATTTTCTGTTTTATTTTTGTTGTGGTTGTCGCACAACTGTTAAACGTTCTCGTTAAAATAATAGAAAATAAGTTCTTACCACAATTGTATCTTGGTGTTTGCCGTCAAATGGCAGAAATTCCCGGATGCACACCTCAAAACTTCCCGCCTTGACGTTTTCAGTCCAAATGTACATGGCGTCATCAGGCTTTGTGTCACGTGTGTACTTAGCTGAGACAAACACAGACGGGATTCCCGCAAAACTCTGCAATGTGATCATACACTTGTTAGAATTATGTGTGACTCTATGCAGATTAAAACTGTACAGCCAATGAATTGTTAGGCAACTCATAAGAGCCGAGGATTATCTAAGGAGGGCCCTGAAGGGGGTATATTTCTCAGCCCAAATTTTGCCCAAATCCCACGCCTCCCAGCCTAATGCTTGTCCAAATCCCATTCACAGAAGCAAAATTGGTGCCCCAAATCGTATAGTTCCAGTACGTGTGACCTAATTAAATCACATTTTCAAAAATAGACAAATCCCAGTTCTATTTTACCCTTCAGGACAGAAGCATTTACACATACATGGATCTCTTCCGATTTTAATTTCCAGTCCATAGCTGTATTTCGCTTCATGTTTGAATCTAATAAAAAATTACGGAGCAGCGTGAACTGGCGAAAACAATCGCGTGACCTTAAGCCATGCAGGAGGTCCTCACAGCTTTTGAAAGACAGCTCCAAGCCAGAAAGAAATCGCTCATTTATTATGATTGATTTTATTCTTATCACCTGTCTATCTTGTGGACAAAAATACGAGCAAATTGGGATCGAAACAACGAAAAGTACTTGCAGCTCAGTCGGCACAATCGTAATATTGACACATGACGAGCCGCAGAAGACTAATCCCATTCAGAGAGTGATCGACGGTTGCTAACGAAAAAAAATCATCGCTCACGGTAATCTGTCAGCAATAAGGGGTCAATTTCAGTCAGCGTGACTGTAATCGTATCGCGTCATGTCTAAGACTCATGACTTGCTTTCGAAGAATCGAAGAGAGCAGTCTTGTCTTCTGGCAGAGCCACATTTCTACTTCTTTGAACTGTTTAATACGGACAGTTAGATAGAAAACGTCCTCCGATGCTTTTTTTAAGGACCTGACTATGCATCGACCGTCGAAAACGGAAAATTGCGGTTTAACTGAAGGTTTTCGGTTTTTTCGCGCCAATAATAAATTTATGGCGCGCTAAATCGGCGGGCTTGACCGCGATCTCGATGTGGCATTATTCGCCGGCAAACTTATTTTCTGCAGCATAACGAATAAATGATTGATGTAGTGGAATTCATCCTTCTCACCTCCGCAAGGTAAGTGCGATTTTCATGTTCATATAGCTTACTGCTTGCTACCTATGCCTCGGATATCGATCAATGCATCAAAACTGAAGAATCAGTAAGTCACCACTAAAGTATGTTGCGTTACTGTGATTTAATAATGTTAGTACTTTAGGCAACACCGAAAGAAAGAAATCCAAACTAAATTCAAACTGAGTAGGCCTGCCAGCAGTCAACGTTCAACGTTTTGAGTACAAAATTACTAAAGAATGATGGTTAAACCATTTATGAATATGTAGTTTTATAATTGAAAATAAAATACAGAGTTAGCTCACATGTTCTCTCGGGTGTGTCGCCTGAGAAGAACAAGTAATCGGGTGAGTCGCCTTTGCTTTGTGACCTAACTCTGATCTATTAGAATTTTCATCACGGTGAGTTTTTCAACACGGCGGTTCTTATCTCAGGTGTTTCGCCTGATAAGGACGAGCAATCGGGTGAGTCGCCTTTGCTTCAAATGGCGTGTTTGAAAACCTCACTGCATCAACGATATTTTTTTTCTTTTTTGATCGAACGTTCAGTGTAATCTTTTGTAAGAAATTTAATGTTTGGCCAGAGCAGTGAATGTAGAATGGTGACAGGCCAGAAAACGTTTTGTACACCCGGTGCGTCAATTAAAGTAACGCAACATTACTGTAGTACCGATGACCTCTCGATTTAACTGACGTTTTTTCTTAGAGTCAAGGCGTCCATACATTTTCTTTACGGGCACACATTCCTTTTTTTATCCTTCTTGGATAAGAGCGCGAAAAATATCGCCTGAACACAGTTTGCGTTATGTGATCTACGCCAGTTAGCTGGGTGCCGAAGGCCAGACTAGACATAACGAAATTCTCTATCGAGACGGATGGCTATTATATTACGCTATTACATACTCTAAATCTGGCTCACCCTTGTCAACGACCCGTTCTTATCTGATCGTTAAACAATGGGTTCTCCATGGTTGAGTGAAAATCTGGTGGCTTGTAGAAGCTACCACGTCACCGTTGTTAAGGCACGCGGCTCGTCATGAGGATCATGCTAGGCCTTTCGAGCTAGTGCTATAACATTTCGGATTAACGAAGGTATAATGACGCAATTGGAATCGATAGAAACAATTCAACCGCTCGCCATGATCCGACTGCATGTTTTTCTTCTTCTTCGCAAGCTTTCGTTCGTATTCTGTTTGTTATCAGAGCAAATTCAACTGAAATTATTTGAACACTCATACTTTGACACCCGCATTCGAAAGAAATTGATATCAGTCACAGTACTAAAAACACGTTATCAATTAGCTGGCTAAATGTTTTGATAAGCCTGACTGCTAAATCCGCCATGACAGGTTAAACAAACTTATTATTACAAGCTAATTGGTCGATTAAACACATGTCAACTAAATGAATCTTGAAAAGACTCTTGAAGCTCTTGACACTTGATATGCGCGACTATCTTACAAGATCATTCTAGACCCCAGACCTCTGCTGCTTTACTGGACTACGCAAGCGCGCGAACTCTTCTCTTCCAGTTGTTCACGAAAGTGGTTTTAACGTTCTTTTAAAAAAATGTTTTCAAAACTCAAATCGGTTGCTTGCCGTATTTCTATACTAAAGTCGACTTCAAAGCCGAAAAGGTGACCAGTATTCCATTTTTTTTTTTTTTAACAAACATGTCTAGTTTATTTGAACAGGGCTCAAGAAATGTTGATTGACTCAGTATCATGCATCCTTTCTAAATTTTGTTGTCTAACCTGGGAAAAGGTTACTTTGTCGCACTTAGTTTCAGTTGTCCAGATTCCATCAAACGTAAACGCTGCCACGAATCATCTGTGGTTCATCTTGTACAGCCAGCCAGTTGATTATCCCAGTTCCATTTGATGCACTGCCCTGACTCACGTGCGCAAACCTCAAACTCACGTGTGCCAACGGATTGGACCCACACCGCAGCAGGTGAGTGAACACGTGAGAATACTTCACCATGACTCAATGTCACGTGAACTTGAACCTTTCAGTACAGAAAAAAGTATTAGAAAAATATGATTTTTAAATCCCAGACGTTATTGCGTGGGGAGGGGGACCCCCTCCGCTTTCCATAACTTGTAATCCAGGTTCAGAAGGTCTCCAGGTTACTCGGTATTATACTCCATGTTCCCGCTTACCACCACCTTGCGGGGAATCCCGTTTCCACCGCCCTCTCATCCTCTCCCGCCTCCGGTAGACATCATTCCCCCTCTATTCCCATATTCCCGCCTCCCTGTCTCTCCACACACGTTGATCGGATTAAATAAATGTTAGACGTCCAGGAAGACCCGCATATTTCAGTAGTTCTCAGATTATTGTTCAAGTCCATCTGAAATCCAAGATGACGGATACAAGATGGCGGATCCAAGATGGCGGATTGAAGATGGCGGATCCAAGATGGCGGATCCAAGATGGCGGATCCAATATGGCGGAAACAAGATGGCGGATCCAAGATGGCGCATTTTTAGAAATGTATGACGTCATTTTGGCCCGTGATGGGGCGTCATAATTGTCACGCGACTGTCACTAAAATAAACATTTTTGGATGCTTTACACAACATGTACAAGTTTCATTACCATTTATTTCAACAACAAGGGGTGGGGTGAAGGGGGAGGGGGAGGGGGAGGGGGAGGTCACCTAGGGTCATGATGTACGTCATAGATTCCGTGTAGTTCACTAACCGTTCCTGATCCACTGAATGTATTCGGAAATACAATGTTTGTACAACGTGGCAATCGACAATGTTGAGAAGGCGAACATCCACTGCTACAGCTCCAGTCCTGCAGAGTCTGTGACATGTTAAGCTTGCCAGTTTGCAGTGACATTCCTACAGGAGGGAAAATATAATATTTTTAAATGGGAGGTTTAGGAGGGATAGGTTTGGAGGTGGAGGAGGGGTGGGTGTGTGAGTGGGGATAGGATCGGGAGAGAGAGGCGTCAGTTCCTTGGGCCTCGCAGCCTGGACGTGAAATAATATGCAAACAACTCAGTTTGAAATTTGAATTATGTGTTTATCTTGCTTAATGTATGACTCCTTACACTTGCGACCAACAAAAAACAGAAAAATTGCTGTGCGACGAAATCCAGTAAGAAATGAAACTATTGCATGACAACACAGCTCCAATGAAATATGTTTAATGCAGTCAGATATGACATTTGTCACGAGTTCGTAGGCTGTTATCACCAAAACACTTATTTATCAACAGGAAATACAAGTAAAAGTAGCATTAAGTTTCAGCAGGATAGTTCTTGTTCCAGCCCTAATGTACTTTTTTGTTTTCGTTTGACCCAGAGGGCAATGAACGGCATAAACGTTAATAAAGCCCTGTGAAGTTATTTACAGAGATTATACCATTATCACTATGAAATGCAAGGTTTTTACTCCAGAAAATGAAGACCAAGGCTGCTTTAAAATGGATTTTAGACCCGGAAGTCAATGATACGATGTTGCTTGCGACCAATAACTGTATATTTTATATAGTCTTAGCTCAAGGGTCCACAGTAACTGGCTTCCGCTGTTTTGTTTACTTATATGTTATTTATACTTTGGCGAAGCATAATAAAATAAAAAATAATAAAAAAAATAATAAAAAATAATAATAAATTAAGTATATTTATGCAGCAGTTAACAACGAGTGTGACCATCAAAGAAAAACAAAGAAATTAAGAAATGAAAACATTATAAGTGTGTTTATGCAGCAGTTGATCCAAAGGAAAATATTTCATGACAGCACGGCTCTACTGAAATATGTTTCAACGACTCTTACCAACACCAAAAAACAACAAAGAAATTAAGAAATGAAAACATTATAAGTGTGTTTATGCAGCAGTTCATTCAAAGGAAAATATTTCATGACAGCACGGCTCTACTGAAATATGTTTCAACGACTCTTACCAACACCAAAAAACAACAAAGAAATTAAGAAATGAAAAAATTATAAGTGTGTTTATGCAGCAGTTGATACAAAAGAAAATATTGCATGACAGCACGGCTCTACTGAAATATGTTTCAACGACTCTTACCAACAACAAAAAAAACCCAAAGAAATTAAGAAATGAAAACATTATTATGAGTATGCAGCAGGAATATATTGACATCTGTCATGAGAGACCCTGGGAACGAGGTTGAACAAATACAAGTGAATTTAGCCGTCATTGAGTTTCGGCAAGATAGTTCTTGTTCAAGCCCTAATGTACTTCTTTCCGTTTGACTCAGAGGGCAACTGATCAACTGCATAGTATAAACAAACCTCGGTGAAATTATTTGCAGAGTTTGTACCATTATCACTCTGAAATGCAAGGTTTTTACTCTAGAAAATGAAGACCAAGGCTGCTTTAAAATGGATATTTGACCCGGAAGTCAATGATACGATGCCATCTCCGCTCTGGAGCTATTTGTTTGGAGCGGAGTGAATAACGTGGAGAATAGAAATGAAATACTCATGGTAAACAGCACTCGCTTTGAATCCGGACGGCGTAAATGATTTTCGTCGAAGTATTTCATTGCGTTAATTTAATTACGTTGTTTTGAGGATTGGAGAAACAAAGGATTTTCCAAAAGGGGGCGTATGCTTGACTTCACTAAGCGCACCGAAACAAATTGCAGATGGACTCCGAAATCCAAGATACATTTTACAAGGCATGCTTCACAACGGATTTTAATAATTTCTACTGACCGTAGCGTACTGTTTATACTGTACTTTCTGAACAAGAGGCTGTCGAGGAATTACTCCTGGTCAAATATTCGTATATACCAAGGATAATGGAACGCTTATGTCAAATAACATTTGTTTTAAATCTCTAAAGCCAATCGATTATTTGCCCAAGTATTTGATCGCTTTTGATATTGTTGTGTTCTTGTGAAATGATCTTAGCTGCGCAAGATGGAGGAATAATTTGCAAAAGGGGGGCGTGCCGGTGTTTGAATTTCCACTGATCGACGAAGAACTCACATGAAACAATGCAAATTGTGGACTTCATGAAGTCGATCCAAAATGCTGCAGTCTATATAAAGAACAATGGAAATACTTATGCGAAACGGACTACAGTACAAATTAATTGATTTTAATGATTTCTGCTATCTTATACAAACGCAAACGCAAAGGATTTCTTTGTAAAGGGTGCGTGTGACCGAATTTGCCATAACTAAAAATATTATCTATTCGATAATAAGAAATTTCAGAGATGAGATGCCAAACAATACAATTTCCGTCAAGATAAACATTATGCATTTTTCTCTCCCAGGAAAGCTAAGAGGCGCTATGCCAAATTACGAACTTTAGTCATTACGAAACTGAGATCTTTGCCATTGGATCTCCTGATGTCCTAGGTAAAATTTCCTCCGCTTTGAGTCCGGACGACGTAAATGATTTTCGTCGAAGTATTTAATTGCGTTAATTTAATCACGTTGTTTTGAGGATTCGAGAAACGAAGGATTTTCTAAAAGGGGACGTATGCTTGATTTCACTAAGCGCACCGAAACAAATTGCAGATGGACTCCGAAATCCAAGGTACATTTTACAAGGCATGCTTCACAATGGATTTTAATAATTTCTACTGACCGTAGCGTCCTGTTTATACTGTGCTTTCTGAACAAGAGTCTGTCAAGGAACTATTCCTGGTCAAATATTCGTATATTCCAAGGAGAATGGAAACGCTTATGTCAAACAACATTTGTTTTAAATCTCTAAAGCCAATCGATTATTTTCCCAAGTATTTGATCGCTTTTGATATTGTTGTGTTCTTGTGATATGATCTTAGCTGAGTAAGATGAAGGAATAATTTGCAAAAGGGGGGCGTGCCGGTGTTTGAATTTTCACTGATCGATGAAGAACTCACATGAAACAATGCAAATTGTCGACTCCATGAAGTCGATCCAAAATACTGCAGTCTATATAAAGAACAATGGAAATACTAATGCCAAACGGACTACAGTACAAATTAATTGATTTTAATGATTTCTGCTATCTTATACGAACGCAAACGCAAATAATTTATTTGTAAAGGGGGCGTGTGACCGAATTTGCCATAACTAAAAATATTATCTATTCGATAATAAGAATTTTCGCAGCTGAGATGCCAAACAATACAATTTCCGTCAAGATAAAAATTATGCATTTTGCTCTCCCAGGAAAGCTAAGAGGCGCTATGCCAAATTACGAACTTTGGTCATTACGAAACTGAGATCTTTGCCATTGGATGTCCTGATGTCCTAGGTAAAATTTCCTCCGCTTTGAATCCGCACGGCGTAAATGATTTTCGTCGAAGTATTTCATTGCGTTAATTTACTCACGTTGTTTTGAGGATTCGAGAAACAAAGGATTTTCCAAAAGGGGGTGTATGCTTGACTACACTAAGCGCACCGAAACAAATTGCAGATGGACTCCGAAATCCAAGGTACATTTTACAAGGCATGCTTCACAATGGATTTTAATCATTTCTACTGACCGTAGCGTCCTGTTTATACCGTGTACTTCTGAACAAGAAGCTGTCAAGGAACTACTCCTGGTCAAATATTCGTACATACCAAGGAGAATGGAAACGATTATGTCAAACTGACATTTGTTTTAAATCTCTAAAGCCAATCGATCATTTGTCCAAGCATTTGACCGCTTTTAATATTTTTGTGTTCTTGTGATATGATCTTAGCTGCGCAAGATGAAGGAATAATTTGCAAAAGGGGGGCGTGCCGGTGTTTGAATTTTCACTGATCGATGAAGAACTCACATGAAACAATGCAAATTGTGGACTTCATGAAGTCGATCCAAAATGCTGCAGTCTATATCAAGAGCAATGGAAAGGCTAAACGGCCTACAACTGACTGAAATAATTTTAATGAATTCTGTTATCATATTATTGTTATCACGAAATATTTCATAACTAAAAATATTATCTATTCGATAATAAGAAATTTCACGGCTGAGATGCCAAACAATATAAATTTTCCGCCAAGATAGAGAATATGCATTTTGCTCACCCAGGAAAGAACCGCTATGCCAAATTACGAACGTTAGCCATTGCGAAACAGATCTTTGCCATTGCATGTCCTGAACTGATTTCCTTGGTAAAATTTCCTCAAAATTAGACAAAAATCACAAACTTAGAATGGAGGAATTCAAAAAGCAAAGGAAACGGAGTTTGAAACTCTCGGCTGTGGCACAGTGATAAGGCGACACAATTTCTTGATCAAATTCATGATCAGTCGAGGTAGTTAATTTGGAAAATCAACATAGATAAATCTATTAAAAATTGAGTCTGTACGATTAAAATAATAAAATAAAACATAAAATGCATGCCCTGTTTAGAATGTTAGAAGTACCTTTCACTGCAAATGAGAGATTTCCTGCAAGGATGACGAAAATCAGCGAACCTGAGAGCGAAGATGGGAGATTCATTTTGAAGCGCATCTTGCTGACTGAATCACTGTGTTCTGTTCTCCGATAATGTCAGGTTCTTGTATTAGTAGTACTATGTACAGTGTTCTGATTGGTTTAAATCTGGTATTTCGTACGTAAGCAACTATATCATATTTACCAGAGAACAATGAATAAAAGTGAAATTATGCCCAAAATAATAAGCTTCATGTGAGTACACTCTGGATTTGACATTTGAATAGGTACATGTTCAAACGTGCAGTACTGTCGTTAAGAGTGCAAACAGAAATGATGACAGAATGTTATTTTCTTCTCTTGTTTGGCTTACTTTTGAGCGCCGTTTAGGTAAGAATAATAGCTATTTGTGCCAAACTAAATTGACAGAAAACGCCTGTAATTGAGTAACCAGTTAGCAAGAACTCCTCTCGGGCGATATTAGAGACCTTACGCAACAGGACTGCGCGAGGAGGACGGCGACTTTAGGTCGCGCGAGGACTAGGTTGAGCACGCGAGCGATGACGTTACCGTCCCCGTCGTAAACAAACCTTACGCAATTGATCACGCAATGTGCCGGTGCCGGCGTATGTTTTGCGACAAAATGGCAACCTTTCGAGAAGAAAGAGACGCACTTATGTTCGCAAATGACTTAAACTTAATAGACGATGAGGAACTATTGTTGTTGTACGATGTGAACACTTCAAAGAACCTCAACATACCGTACTGGAAGTACGATAACTTTGATCTGGATTGCCTGTCAGACGATGAATGTAAGAGTGAATTTCGGTTTTTGAAACATGACATCTACGACCTTCTCGACGTTTTAAATCCCCCGGAGAAAATGGTTTGTCCGAACCGTTTTTTTCGTGTACAGTGATGAGGCCCTGTGTATGCTTTTACGAAGATTTGCTTATTCATGCAGATACGAATACTTGGTTTCAAGAAGCTTCTCGATTTCTGATGGCTCAGGTGAAATTCCACTTGCTTTTTCTTCTTCTGCCATTTTCTGCTTAAATTTTTTGGCAAGTAGAGCGTATCGCTCTCTCACAGCCCGCTTGTTCTTTAGTCTGTTCAAAAATGACTGATTGCCATTCAGCCTTTCCATAATTTCCTCCCATACTTGTCCTCTTTCTTTGGTGGAAGGCTTGTACTTAAATGGTTCACTGACCAAAATTTCTTGAAGTAACAACAAGTCACAATCACCTTTCCACTCCATCTCGTAGCTATCAAGTAAAGAAGTATATTACACAGGTTAATTGCAGATTGTGTATTATAATAAAAAGGATTAGAAGACATAAATTACTAGACAGTGATTCGAAATTCCACGTCTTTTGCATTTTTCGTATCATCTGACGAAGGAACACCACGCACGAAAAAACCCTCAAAAAGTTAACGGCTGAATTCCTGAAAAAATCATCGATCATTAGACCACTTCAAAGCTTTTTGAAGTTTTTAAGTTCGGCTCAGACAGAAAACCCATCGGCAAAACTGAAAGTGCTGACCTTAAAATCAACAAAATGAGTAAAATCTTGCAATCCATGAGAAGCAAACATCCAGCTGCTCGGTAAATATAAAAATCCTTGGATTCAGATTTAGAAAAAACACTATGATTGTCTTTTACCTCATTTGTTGCTTTGTCTATTTATGTAGGATAACTTTCCATTCAGAAATTAACCTTAAGTTGTTAAACAACAGCATATTTCAATAGAAAGAACGTAAAGCGCGATGATAAACCGGACTGTACTTGACTCGAATCGAAATAATTTTTACGCTCAACTAATGAAGCCCAGGTAAATTCACTTTTGTCCAAAATAAACTCGTTTCCTTTCTTGTCAACATCCTAAAAACAACTTTCGACCTATTTTAATTATTACTGTGAGTAAATGATGAACTGGAAAGTAAATATTTGGATAAATATACTCACGTTTTCGACAGAACGTCAAACGGGCTGTTTTCACGTCCTAGACTTCAAGGGGACGGCGATGTAAACCGGAATGCATAATTATTCTTTTCCTAATGCATAATTATAACATTTCCGCTCCGCTCTGAGGAGAAAAGACCGACTGCTCGCAGTCTAAAATTCTGGTAGCCCACGTGCTAATTTTCCGCGCAAAATTTTAAAGAAAAAAGTGCGGTGTCACGCAAAAATTGCAACAATCCGATGTCACGCAAAAATTGCGGCAGAAAGTACTTGCGAAAGGATTCAAAAGTAGGCAAACAGGAGCAGTTTAGACTTTTCAAACACAAAGCTAAGTATATTTCCAGCATTCTGTTGAGTTACCAAAAAAGTTAGACGTATTTAAAATACGGTGTAATGTTGAGGTTTGTCGGCGTAGTCAGTTTATTTTTCTTTGCATGCTCTGACGTTTGACCGCGATGAAAAGACTGGGTAAGATATTATAAGAGCCAGCGGTATATCAGCGGGTAGCGACATTAGAATACCTGGCCACCATTTTGGAAACTGCATTGTCATTCACGAAGCATTTTCAACTTTACAACACACATGCAAAATGGAAATAATATTCCGTTTAGGATCTGGCGGTACTCCTGGAGTTGGACAGGTAAGTACATTTAATGGCATTTACTTGTTAAAAGCTTTCTCAGACTTCTCAGTACAAACTCTTGTCAAACACGAAACAAGGTACGGTTTGACTCGAGACTTCATTTTTCAGTCAAACTAACGTCGTATTAAGACTATTAAAAAATTTGTTCATTTGAGGCTTTCAAATTTGTGAGTCAGGTGTGAGAAATTGAACCGTATGCGCGAGAACGTAAGCGTAAGACTCATGCATAATACGTGAGAGTTGGCAGGTAAACATTGAATGTCGCTCCAAACTCAACCTCGTTCCCAGGGTCTCTCTTCTTCCCGCCAAACGCGATTGAAAAGAGACCCTGGTTGGGGCTGGTCACGTGGCTCCCAGAATCTGGGAGATTACAAATAAACGATGTGAGGGAGGGGCAGCTAAGTGTGAAATTTGTCTCTACTGAGTGTTGTAAATCAGGACGTGTTTTCGTGGTAAACACTTTGGCGGTTCCAATTAAAATCCGAGTTGTTGCAGGCTGTGCAAATCGGTTGGCGATGTATCCTGCTCAAAAGCTCTCAAAGAATCTTCTTTGCTAAAGGAAAGGAAATCGCGCACTGCTCGCCCGCTGTACTGTTGAATATATTTATGGCGCTACACTGTGGAGTGTATTTATGGATTGTTGGACCATAATTTGGGACAAGATAAATTATATTTGACACATCACATATATTGTACAGGCCATGCGAAAGACGATTAATGAATTTTGACGCCTTCAACGATCAACGAAAGCCAGAGTTCTTAGGTGTTTTATATATAGGGGGGGGGGGGGGGGGGGGGGGGGCAGTTGCTTGAGCCTCGCAGCCTGGGACGTCTTGAAGTAATGAAAACAACTCAATTTGAAATTTGACTGATGGGTCACGGTCTTGCGTAAAATATATGAAGCCTTGCAGAACAATTAAACTAAGAAATTAAATGAAAACATCTATACGTATGTTTATGCAGCAGTTAAGGTTACTGGTAACCTTTTCTGGGTCGAACTTTGCAAAATTGCAAAAAACCTACCATAAGATAGCCCATTGTTCCGGTTTTCTTCTAAAAACAAATATTTCAAAATGTATTTTTCTTGCGGAGTTATAGCAAATTTGTGTTTCGCGTGACTAAAAATTAATCCCCAAGGTGTTTTGAGCTGTCAACGCTTTGTGATCTCCCGTTCAGTTTTTCAAAAGAAAATATTGCATGACAGCACAGCTCTATTGAAATATGTTTCAACGAGTCTAACAACAACAAAAACAAAGAAATTAAGAAATGAAAACATTATTAATATGTTTGTGCAGCAGTTAATCCAAAGGAATATATTGACATCTGTCATAAATTCGTGCGCTGTTATCGCCAAAATACAATTTAGCATTGAGTTTATCAAGATACTTCGGTTCAAGTCCTGTTATCCATTTTTCTTTACGTTTGACCCAGACATAGCATAAACAAAGCTCTGTGAAGCTATTTGCAGAGTTGATACAATTATCGTTCTGAAATTTCAAGGTTTTACTCCAGAAAATGACGGATCAAGGCTTGCTTTAAAATGGATTTTAGACACGGAAGTATTTCATGATGCCATTCTCGCTGTGGAGCTAGTTTGGAAATGAATGACGTGGAGAATAGAATGGATTCATCCTAAACAGCACTCGCTTTGGATCAGGACGGCGTAATGATTTTCGTCGAAGTGTTTCATTGCGTTTAATCATGCCGTTTCGATGATTCGAGAAACAAAGCTAGGATTTTCCGAAAGGGGGCGTGTGCTTGACTTCACGGCAAGTGCCCGAAACAAGCTGTAAAACGAAATCTGAAATCCAAGGGCTTTTTTTTCGACAAAGGTACACTTTACAGGGCATATACTTCAAAATGGATTTAATTTCTACTGACAAGGAATTCTGCGTAAGCTAGTGTACTTGCATGCTGAACACTGGAGGTCATCGAAGAGCTACTGCTGTTCAAATATCCGTATATACCAAGGATAATGGGAACACTTATGTCAAACAAATCACTGAAGCCGAATATTTGTCCAATAATTAATTTGATCGCTTTTAATTAATATTTCTGTGTTCTTGTGATACAAGCTAGTTCTTGTTCAAGCCCTGATGCCTATTCTTCTCATTGCGTTTGACCCAGAGGGCAATGACTGAACTGCATCAGTATAAACAAAACTCAGTGAAGTTATTTGCAGAGTTTATACCATTATCAGTTCTGAAAATGAAAGGTTTTACTCCAGAATATTAAAACCAATTGCAAGGCTTGCTTTGAAATGGATTTTAGACCCGGATGTCTTTTTCGATGCTATTCCCGCTGTGGCGCTATTGTTTGGAACTAAATGACGTGGAAAATAGAATGGAAATTCATCCTGAACAGCACTTGATTTGGATCAGGACGGCGTAAAGGATTTTCGTCGGAGTATTTCATTGCGTTTACTCACGCCGTTTCGATGATTCGAGACACAAAGGATTTTCCAAAAGGGGCGTATGCTTGATTTCACTAAGTGCACCGAAACAAATTGCAGATGGACTCCGAAATCCAAGGGATTTTTATCATCGAAGGTACATTTTACAAGGCATGCTTCAAAATGGATTTAATTTCTTCTGACCGCAGCGTTCTGTTTTTAACGCACTTTCGTGTACAAGAGGCTGTCCAGGAATTACTCCTGGTCAAATATTCGTATGTACCAAGGAGAATGGAAACGCTCATGTCAAACAACATTTGTTTTAAATTTCTAAAGCCAATCGATTATTTCTCCAAGTATTTGATCGCTTTTAGTATTTTTGTGTTCTTGTGATATGATCTTAGCTGAGTAAGATGAAGTAATAATTTGTAAAAGGGGGGCGTGCCGGTGTTTGAATTCCCATTTATCGATGAAGAACTCACATGAAACAATGCAAATTGTGGACTTCATGAAGTCGATCAAAAATGCTGCAGTCTATAAAAGAACAATTGAAATACTAATGCCAAACGGACTACAGTACAAATTAATTGATTTTAATGATTTCTGCTATCTTATACGAACGCAAAACGCAAAGGATTTCTTTGTAAAGGGGGCGTGTGACCGAATTTGCAATAACTAAAAATATTATCTATTCGATAATAAGAAATTTCACAGCTGAGATGCCAAACAATACAATTTCCGTCAAGATAAAAATTATGCATTTCACTCTCCCAGGAAAGCTAAGAGGCGCTATGCCAAATTACGAACTTTAGTCATTACGAAACTGAGATCTTTGCCATTGGATGTCCTGATGTCCTAGGTAAAATTTCCTCCGCTTTGAATCCGGACGGCGTAAATGATTTTCGTCGAAGTACATGTATTTAATTGCGTTAATTTAATCCCGTTGTTTCGAGGATTCGAGAAACAAAGGATTTTCCAAAAGGGGGCGTATGCTTGACTTCACTAAGCGCACCGAAACAAGTTGCAGATGGACTCCGAAATCCAAGGGATTTTATCATCGGAGGCACAATTTACAAGGCATGCTTCACAATGCATTTTAATAATTTCTACTGACCGTAGCGTCCTGTTTATACTGTACTTTCCGAGCAAGAGGCTTTCTGGGAACTACTCCTGGTCAAATATTCGTATATACCAAGGAGAATGTAAACGCTTATGTCAAACAACATTTTTTTTAAATCTCTAAAGCCAATCGATTATTTGTCCAAGGATTTGATCGCTTTTAATATTTTTGTGTCCTTGTGATATGATCTTAGCTGCGCAAGATGAAGGAATTAATTTGCAAAAGGGGGGCGTGCCAGTGTTTGAATTTCCACTGATCGATGAAGAACTCACATGAAACAATGCAAATTGTGGACTTCATGAAGTCGATCCAAAATGCTGCAGTCTATATAAAGAGCAATGGAAAGGCTAAACGGCCTACAACTGACTGAAATAATTGTAATGAATTCTGTTATCATATTATTGTTATCACCGAATTTTTCATAACTAAAAATATTATCTATTCGATAATAAGAAATTTCACGGCCGAGATGCCAAACAATATAAATTTTCCGCCAAGATAGAGAATATGCATTTTGTTCTCCCAGGAAAGAACCGCTATGCCAAATTACGAAAGTTAGCCATTGCGAAACAGATCTTTGCCATTGCATGTCCTGAACTGATTTCCTTGGTAAAATTTCCTCAAAATTAGACAAAAATCACAAAAATAGAATGGAGGAATTCAAAAAGCAAAAGGAAACGGAGTTTGAAACTCTCGGCTGTGGCACAGTGATAAGGCGACACAATTTCTTGATCAAATTCATGATCAGTCGAGGTAGTTAATTTGGAAAATCAACATAGATAAATCTATTAAAAATTGAGTCTTTACGATTAAAAGAATAAAATAAAAAAAAAATGCATGCCCTGTTTAGAATGTTAGAAGTACCTTTCACTGCAAATGAGAGATTTCCCGCAAGGATGATGAAAATCAGCGAAGCTGAGAGCAGCGAAGATGGGAGATTCATTTTGAAGCGTATCTTGCTTACTGAATCACTCTGTGTTCTGTTCTCCGATAATGTCAGGTTCTTGTATTAGTAGTACTATGTACAGTGTTCTGATTGGTTTAAATCTGGTATTTCGTAAGCAACTATATCATATTTATCCGAGAACAATGAATAAAAGTGAACTTATGTCACAAAATAATAAACTTCACGTGAGCACACTCTGCATTTGACATTTGAATAGGTACATGTTCAAACGTGCACTACTGTCATTAAGAGTGCAAACAGAAATGATGACATAATGTTATTTTTCTTCTCTTGTTTGGTTTACTTTTGAGCGCCGTTTAAGTAAGAATAACGGCTATTTGTGCCAAACTAAATATACAGTGAACGCCTGAAATTGAGTAACCAGTGAGTTCGGGGAATAATGGTGGCGGGGGGGTTATAGCGAAGTTCCCACCAATTCATTATCTTCTCTTTTGCGCATGACTGAAGGTGACAGTCAAGAAACCCGAATGCCGAAGTTTGGGGTCGATAATGAAGCCTTTACACGTGTAAGACTGGGTCCACCGCGGCCAAATAAATTCTGGTCGCCCACGCGCTAATTTCCTGCGCAAAATTTTAAAGGTAAAAATTGCGACAGAAAACAAAACTTGCGAAAGGAAACAATAGTAGGCAAAAGGAGCAGTTTAGACTTTTCAAACACAAAGCTAAGTATATTTCCAGCATTCTGTTGAGTTACCATTTTTTGGACGCTTACCAAAATGTTAGACGTATTTAAAACACGGTGTAATATTGAGGTTTGTCGGCGTAGTTTATTTTTTTCTTTGCATGCTCTGACAGTTTGACCGCGACGGAGACTGGGTAAGATACGATACGAGCCAGCGGCATATCAGCGGGTAGCGACATTAGAATACCTGGCCGCCATTTTAAAAAACTGCATTGTCATTCACGAAGCATTTTCAACTTTACAACACACATGTCAAATGGAAATAATATTCCGTTTAGGATCTGGCGGTACTCCTGGAGTTTGACAGGTAAGTAAATGTAATGGCATTTACTTGTTAAAAGCTTTCTCAGACTTCTCAGTACAAACTCTTGTCAAACACGAAACAAGGTACGGTTTGACTCGAGACTATAGCAGAAGTATTAATTTTGCTCATTTTTCAGTCAAACTAACGTCGTATTAAGACTATTATAAATTTGTTCATTTGAGGCTTTCAAATTTGTGAGCCAGGTGTGAGAAATTGAACTGTATGCGTGAGAACCGTAAGCGTAAGACTCGTGCACTGAATACATGAGAGTTGGCAGGTATACATTGAATGTCGCTCAAAACTATGGATTATATATAAACTGAAGTTGTCAAAGTTCTCTTCCAACTGAACATGGTACTTATGCTCCAAGAACAATCTTGCTTTGGGGGCAGCCTACAGCGCAGGCGCGAACGAGAGCTCTTATTTCATCAAGCCATCGTCTCATTCTCGACCCAAAGCCTTCGCGTTTTTTTTATTTACTTTTTTCACTGCGCATGACGCGAAGGCTCTGGGAAACTCTGCGCAAGCGTAGCCAAAATCTGGCTATGTTGACTTGACAGCGAAATGCTCTACAATCCAAATCCAAAATGGCGGCTCTATTGTTGTTGTTATTGTTGGCGTGTCTTTCGGGATATGCACGGGAGCACGCAAGAACGCTTAGTTTAATTAATTCAAATAATCGATAGTTTCTTTGAATGCATGCTGTAGTTTTACATGGAAGACACTCCTTGTACGTCGTCGTTTATTAGTAGCAATTTTATGTAGGACTAAGGGGTAAGTTGGCTTTCATTTTGCTGTCCGTTGTAAGGTCTGATTATAGGACTGACTGAAGTTATATTTTCTGCAGTGATTTGACAAAAACTCAATTGTAAGAAGTCAACTGGGCGCATTTAAAACCGTCCAAATCTCCGTTAAATAAAACAATTGCCTTTTTCGCAGTTCATCCGAACAAGTCTTTGTGATCATATAATATGTTAAATAGGTCAGAATCGCAGCAACGGCAAATGTTTACGTCCGGTGTTTCGATCAAGGTTGTGTGGTTCTGAAACTTTTCTTTTCCGCGTCATTCTCAACCGGTCCCAGCCGCAGGGAAAATTCGCGCCGCAAGTTCAATTTTACGCGCGTAGCAGATTGACTAATCGGAGGCGTTTTTATTGTTTCAACCGAAAGTCAATCAGAACAGGCGCTCTCACAGGGTTCCCCAGGGCTCTTCTCGTCGTCAGTCATGCGCAAAAGAGAAGAGCTCTGGGGTCGAGAATGGCCATCGTTTTGGAATCAGAGCAGGGAGAAGGCTTGGGGCGAGTGTAAAAAAGCTACCGTGGGCAGTGGGACTCAGGTGTGAGTCTGAAAAACGGGAATGAAATAATTCATTGCTCGCCTACACAGCTAGTTTTGGAGTTGAAGGACGTTTATCGGCCTAGAATCTGTTGCTCTTGTGTTTTCATTCCGAGTGGTTCAGTTCTTGCAGCGAGTAAGGCTCCAGAGTGCTTTGTTAGTTTATGTAGCTGCCTTTGACCCAAGGCACACTGATCATCTTCTGTTACCATGGTTACGTGGACCCACTAGAAAGACCCAATAGGGAGATAATCAGTTAATTAGTTCCAGTCTCTTTCCTACGGTTTCCCTACACAATGAATGTTAGCCCAATCCTTCTCGACCTTTCATACTGCCATATTTTGCGACAGAGTGACCCTGGGACTTCAAGCAGTCTAACAAATAGCTCATTGTATTCTCAACACATTCTCCGGTCTATTTAATTTTTTATTCAGTATAAAACAAGCTAGAGCGTTAATTTATAGAATAAGATGTCGCATTTCGATCGAATTCAGAGAATATTATGAAGTCCACAATTTGTTTCATGCAGCTCTTCGATGGAAATTCAAACACGCTCCCTTTTGTAAATTCCTTATGATTGTATCGCCTCCTTTTGCCGTTCGCAGAAAAAAACTTACGTGATGCTCAATCTCTCTAATAGAGTGTATTCACTTGACGTCATAGCCGCCATATTGGTGTCCCCGTACAAAATAATTTTTATTAACTTCTTTTGTTAAGGACACCAACATGGCTGCCACGGCCTTTCAGTGTCATGTAATTCCCACAGGACTGAGTGAACACGCTCTATAGCTCCACAGAAGCTAAGGGGTGATATCGGTCGTCATTTTCTAGAGTAGAAACCTTGGATTTCAGAATGATAATACCGTGAACTCATAAATATGCTGCTTATAATAATCGAAAGACTTTAAGAGCTAAAAGGCTAGACATAAGCCCGTGGACTTACATTAGGAGGAGGGAGGCGGTGGGGGAATGGAGGACTGGGCCGGGCTTATTATTTACGGTATTGCTTTTCAAGATATACTAATTTTTAAAAGAAGCATTATTTGTGTGATTGTTCAGCCTCTATTTTATTATTTCCCACTTTTACACAAGTTGTGTCTAACACCTTCAGGTGAATAATTATCAGTTGTGGCACAGCTCAATACGGCATTACTACTACAACTACGAAGTACGCGAAGCATATGCGCTGAACGTGACATAATTATGAAGCTCTTGTGAGGAGTTTGATTTTATAACAATTAACAAAATAAGATTCGTGATCAGCTATTAATCCCAATTGTATTCTAAACTATTTTGTTCTTCAAATTCGCAGCGATAAAGTAAATAATGCACTGTTCCCTCAGCTTTCAAGTGCTGCAAACAGATACCATGTCATTCAAAGCTTTTTCATTGTTATTACGATTTAATTCTACTAAAAAGCAAAAAGCTGCTTTTGTAGTGATTACTCATATTACTATATCAATCCATCTCACTCCAATCGATCCCTAGCTAGTAACTATAAACGATGCATAAAGTTAATAAAAGTTCTTGACTCAGTAAATCATGTTAGTTTTATCCTAAAATATATCCTAGAATCTTGCTTTACACTTGATTTGTTGCAAGAGCCCCAGGGAACGCACTTGGAATTCGAAAAAATTGAGTACAAATAAAACACGCAAAAAATAAATCATATTAATTTTGTTTCTCCTCTGCGGATGAAAATAAAATCGAATCCTGCTAAGAAAAGTTGTCCAAAATTGACCGTCGATCCGTTCTCTTGTCACGTTACTGTTGCACTGTTGTCACGCTAATGGCTCATTGTCACGAACTAAACAATTTCACCGATTATATTTCAAGTATTTTCCTTGGGTTGCTGAATCACATGGTCGGATACAGACATCTCTTGCGACGAGTTACATTTAATCAGCTAACAAATTAATTACTCATGAAATCAGATTTCTTCACCGACGCAGGTACAGTTTTCAAACTGAAATTATTTTCAAACTTAAAATTGTGAATGATATTTTGCAGATTTCTGATTGGAGTTCTTTTCAATTGTCGATATTCAACTCATAAATGAAAAAAACAAAATTATTATTGTAGAGCGTAAGGTAAGATACCAAACTCAAACCTTTCCTTTTAAGTAGTTTCATAGAACACTTCAACCTCATCAGGTTGAAATGTGTAACTTCCCGCCAGGAATGATCGGTGAAGGAGGTTCCATAGCTGTGGCCAGTTGGTGCACTGTAGGCGTGTCCAAGGTTTGAGTAAGAATTTGTGTTTGATGAGGCGTAGTCGACAATGTGAAAATCGTGTCCTGTTCCAAATGATGGTCCGCGATCAGAGCAGCCGTATGTAGCATGTTGGTAAGAGCCAGAAACTCCTGGTTGAGATAGTTTCACTGGTCCCCAGCCTGGCTTGTTAACCAAAGAGAACAAAAAGGCGGACGAACTGGACAGGTACTGGCAACTGGAAGCTAATTGTAAATAAAGAATGTTAAAAAAGTGTTTCTGATAATTGTTACACTACTTTGGACTGATTATTATTTACGGATGACAAGGTTAGATATTTGCGGTGTTACTGTTCGTAATTCCTAGCCCTTATTTCCTGTTACGATTGTTATTTTACATGCGCGATGGATTCAAAAATAAATAATAAAAATAAATAATACCTGACATAAGATCAAAAAATAGGAAGTACCCAGTTTCTGTCGCTGCCTTTTTGAATTAAGCTTAATTCTCGTACGAGGTAGACTGGGGCAGATATAAGAGGCTGTTGCGTAGCTTCTAAGCCAATGTGGTTTTGTTCTTATTTTCAGTAATTATGATTTATTGCTTAGGAATAATTTTATCTTATTTTTAAAACATTCTAAGGGGGTTGCTTTTATCCGAACAAAATTCGGGCTTTTTTTTGTTAATCTTCTTGTTGTACTTGCCATAGTATATTTCAAATGTTTCTGACATTGACTGAACATTGTCTTCCAGCCTAGTCCCTAGGCCTTCACAGCTCAAAGGAGTTTGAGACTAGGCTGGCGCGCGTGTTGATATAGCCTGATGCAAACACGAGAGACAATTTGGGAGAATTCGAAAGTTTATGTAAACACGAGCCGCAGGCGAGGTAGCCTCCCACGCAGACTTTCTTTGGGCTCGTCACGCAATTCGTGGGGGTGGAAAGATTGCGTGACGAGCCCAAAGAAAGTCTGCGTACGAGGCTACAGGCGAGGGAGTACTTTCGAATTCTCCCAAACTTTCTCGAGAGTTTGCATCAGGCTATGTAAACAAGAAGCGGCCGTTTTCTATTTCTTTTGTATAAAATAAAGCCAACAAAATGCAATGATACGTCATTACTGTGTTAGCCTCGTGCAACCCGACTGCACAACCAATCAGAGCGCGCGTTATATGATCCAAATTTTATAAATGTAATATAGCCATCAAACTCTTGACACGGTTGACAATATGTTTCTTGTATGGGGGTCCCCAACAAAGATAATTATATATAAACACGTATATATTGTACATATATTGAGACCGAATATAATTAGGGGCACTATCATGGACATCATGTCAAAAAGTCAAAAGCCAAAATACATATTTATATCAATGGAAACCAAAAAATAATGGTCCAGTTTTGTTAAAAATTACTATACTAGTGTACTGAAGCTATAAAAGAACTGCTATCGTGAGTTACCCATGCAGGAGCTTTTGATCTCAATTTGAAAAAGTCGAGCAGACGTTTTCAAACTTTGCAATTCGCAAAAAAAAAACAATTATGGTTTGCTCTCCCTTCATCGATTCATTTGATATCTTCCGCTTGATGTTCTAGGCACATTTCCTGCTGTATGAGCGAAGGTACTGAGTCATAATTTTAGCGCCGTTTTGACCAAAAAAGCAGCAAAATCCCGTGATAGTGCCCCTTTAATAACAATCTTAATATACATTTATTGTTTCTAACTATCGAACGTTACTTTCGTGAGCGCATATTCACTGAAAGAAAAAGAAAATGGAAATTATATCACTTACTCCATGAGGTGCTGGTATAACCTCCAAAGATGTACGTCCTCGCCACACGGACGATTGTCACTGTGGGACCTTTGCCGTCGCACAAGGAATGGAATGTTGTAGACGCCCAACCATCCTCTGATGCACGCCAACACCGTTTCCAGGAAGAAGATTGGCTTTGCACGACAGGCTTTAACCAGTTACTTAAGGTACGTAAGTAGTTATCATCATTTCCTAAGATGGCCGAGTGTCCTAAACCTTAATGGGAGAAAATTAATTTCATTAGCAATAAAAGTTGCTCTTTGGTTTGTATCTCAAACAGGTGCAGAATTGAAATCGAACACAGAAAAGCCAGATATTGCAGCGATATGTTCAATGTATTACCATCAGACATCGACACGATATTTTCATGATGTTATTAATTATTGCAGTATATACCACCCTTCCATGCCTATTTTCGACTCGCATTAAAATTTTACTCCTATAAAAAGAAATAGTCGTATACTACAACTATTAGGCTTTCAAAAATGTATGGTTTATAGGGGTTTTATTAAAAACAATAAACGCAAGAGCGATCCGCGCGCAGACGGTCGTAGGGGTGGCTGATACCTTAAACGTTTGAGCATTTCTTCTCAAAAGAAACTAACAGTTAAGTTTGAAAACGGATTGGAAGAAGTTCAAGGCACAAATTAGTACATGAAAAACAATATTTTGACTGAACTAATTATTTGTAATATTTAAATGTTTTTATGACTTATAAATCTTACCCGCATAGCTATAATAATAGCAATCAAAGCCATCTCCAACGTATCCATGGTTACACGTGCAAGTGTACGAGCCGCGTGCATTAGCACAGGTGGCGAGCTGGTGGCAGTTATTTGTCTTCCATTGGCATTCATTCAAGTCTGATGAAAAGTTAGATAAAATTATGAAGACTTCTGTTAAGATTAATAATTAACAGTACTTCACCAATATGTTAATAGGTTTTTCAATCAGTAGCAACTGCAGAAAAACTCCGTTAATCCGACCATCAAGTAGCCTGAGTATCAGGCCTTCCTTAGGGGAGGGGGGAGAGTTTCCTCCCGTCCGCCCGCTATCCCTCCCCCCGAAAAGCCTGATACTCAGGCTAACCATCAAGGCAAGGCAATGCTTGACCAGACGAGACTTCATTATCTCCATACTCCCTTGGTGAGAGGTGGAGCAAAATGTGCCCGCGCTGTTTTCAAAATTATGTTGTTTAAGAAGAATGTAAGCGATAATGGCCAAACTTCTTGACTTTTCTTAAAAATTTATCGTGAAAGATGTTGTTGTGTCAATTGTTTGCTTACACGATTGGGCGTTTTCATGGCATGGTTTTTACATGGAGTATTTTTTTTGTTTTTTTTTGTTTCAGCCAAATTAAATTTTCGGTTTTAATGAGATTTTTCAGACATTTTTAAAAGACCTTTTAAAAAATCCAAGATGGCAGATCCAAGATGTAAGTACAGACGTCATGATATGATATGATGTCAGAATTGACACGTGACTGTCACTATAACAAACATGTTTGAATGCTTTACACACCATACAAATGCGTGAATAATTTTGGAGTTACAAAAAGGGGGTAGCACTTTTTGCACTCTGTCAGGCCAATAAACGCCTTTTATTCATTATTTGTTTATTTATGCATTTTTATTTACTATTTCAATTTACGCTCAAAATATTACGTCGCCTTTCCTTTAATTTGAGTTCTAGTATATGTATAGCCTGAAAAAGAAGATGAGTTTTACCCCATTCTTATCACATGTCTGCGTAACAATGTATCGAGATTGTCAGGATCAATAAGATGTTGACACTGTTGGACAATCGAGTCGGGAGTCATATTCTCTTTTCCTGTACTTATTATTTATATTGATAAAAAATGACTAGTTATATCGTACCTTTCTTACAAGTATACTGATGACAATCGCTGCACTGCACGTCATTCCATTCATAGTTGTATCTCACACCAAGTGCGTGTACACAATATTCTTCCTTAAAATTATTTGGCCGATTCTTGGCCCAAGCTGTAAAGTTCCCATGTCCGCGATCCGCCCAAGTGAAGTCACCCTCTGTTGATTTGTCATTCAAGCCCAGCCAGGATTTTTCTCCATTATGGCGATGTTGTATGTAGACATTTTCTTCATTGTTGTCGACATCAACAATAACTGAGTTTTTATGTTGACATTTTGTCAATGCTGTGGTCCAGTTCGCACATGTTCCACTCGTGAAGTAACAATAGCCATTGAAATAACTCCATCCAGGATCACAGATATCTACGCAAATATCAAAATGTTAGCCCATTTTATCTGATATGTAACCATGGTTAGATGAAGTAATGTCAAGGCTCTTTCGTGCCACTCACTCATCCACATTTTTGTTATTTAATTAGTGAGGATATCTTTCAACAACACACTCAACTTGTCAACCTGATGAATGAAAATGAAAAGTCTTTCTGTTTCAACGGTGTCATTTCATAAAAGCAGTTTGCAAACTCAAAATATTGCACTGGTAATGCTATTTCAAGTGTTTTGCTGATGTCATTTACATCGGTCTGTTACAACCACGCAGAGACACCCCTGAAACTCTGTAGTGTACCTAAATGGATTTCTTCTACCCGATTGTCAGATTTTTCGATTTCTCTTGAGTCTTATAAAACTGGTCCTCAAAGACAACCAATATTTGATACTGACCTGTAAGGACCGCATAACTAACTGACACGGGATCATATCTGGTCTCGTACAATTCCTTGATACAGGCTCTAAATCCAGAGGTGTTCATGTTCTGCAAATGCAAGGCTGGCTTAACATTATAGTTTTTACAACTTGGGTAATTCGACAAACTTAGTTAGTTTTACACCCGATATATACATCAGCCATAACCATAATGGTGCTTGGTGTCCAAAACCCTGATGCTATCTGATAGTTTGGGATGAGACATCGAAACAGCATTTTTCCCTCTCTTACACTACCAGCTGTCAATTCATGTTTCAAATCTCTACAGAAACAAACTATTGTTTATATATAACTGACAGACGGAAATAAATACTTCTAAAGACTCTTGTTGCATATGGGTCTAGGTTATATAGCATCTTGCTGTACTGATGCATGTTGTCCAGTGGCAAATATTGTAATGAAGCGGGGTTTTTCTTCAATGTGGCGGCCACAGTGAAACATACTAGTGTAGCTCTGATAGGCTTTTTACCTCAATCCACGTGGAAATACCGTTATGGACTGGTGCCAAGTTTCCACTTGTCGTTGTGCTGTGATTGGCTGATATCAGGACTGATGGGGTTGTGTTATAGCTTTGTGTAAAATGCACAAACTGTAGAATGAAACAAAATAATTGAACAGTAATTTCTAAAGATACATTTATGTTGTGTCAATTTTTATATTTCAAAGTCCGTCTAAACCGAATCAATTTTAAAACGACGTTCTTACAGCATTATCGCCTTTAATTTCCTTGAAGACCTTGAGGGGAATAAGCTTGATTCAAATGTTTTTTTATATCCATACATCTTTTTGTGGAATATTTGTGTGGCCTTCCTTCGTAGGAGTCTGGGCCTTACCGCGTATTAGCTTGGTTGTTACGTTTACCTGGTTCAGAAAGACACTACCTCTCTGGAATCTTTATTTCCATTGGTCTCTTGTAAACACTAGCTATATTCTTTGTTAGCGAGGACTAGGGGAATTGTTATGACTTGTTATCTATTTTTTTACTGAGCCAATGATGAGCCTCATTCCGAGAGGTAGTGGGCGACCCCGTCTGCGTTATTTGCTTCGCCATGTGCTTGATATAGCATTACTAATAATGTACTAAATATAATTTATAGATTCCGATTGGTCAATGGCGAGTGCATATTGAGGCTATAGAGTGCAAAAAATAGGGTGCAGGTAAAAAGGCAGCCAATGGGCTGATGTGGACCTACTATACTAAAAATTAGGAATTACATTTGTAAAAATTACATTTATAAATTTAGAACTAGTATATACAAATAAGTCGGAATTTACTAATATTAATATAAAAGAAAAGAAATTGACATATATCATCAAAATAATAATATAAAATCATCCTTTTGATAGCGACTACTGTTGCCCCTTTTATCAAATAAGAAATTGTCAATAATTTTAACATGTTTACGTAAAGTTTAAAAGAAATAATAAATTTTCTGGTACTTTAACTAATCTATTTACAAAATTCAGATTACAGGACCTCTGTATTGTAGGGTATTTCTGCCAGTCTCTGATTTAAATCTAATGATGTGAACGTTGCCATGGGAACGACGGTAAGGGTGACATGATTTATTTCCCAAAGTATACAGTAATGAACTAACCTCGCAGTAAGCGTTGTTATTTTCATCTGTTGGTGGCTTGGAGTTTGGAAACTTGACAGAGCCATGCTCAGTGAAAAGAGGCTTGTGCGGTTTAGAAAAAGCCAACCAGCTCTGCAAATAAAACGTCAACATTGTATGATATGGTTTGATTTCCTCATGAGCTTAAATAACAGTGGTTCAAAATTATTAAGAAGATATAAATAATAGAGGGGGAAAATATAGCAAATCCTGTTTTAGCTACCATCAGTTTAAGTTCATTTGATCACAACATGTTGACTGTTTCTTTCCATGAAACAAGGGTTGCTGCCACCACAGGATACCCAAACTAACAAGAGGACCACTCAAGGGCAAAATATTAGGATTAAAATTTACATGCCGTAGGAAACAGTTTTCATCTGGAGATTTGGTACAATATTTTAGACCTAAGAATTTAGGACAGTCAAGAAACAAGAGACGGCCAGTCGCTCTGTTCATATTATTCATTCCAAATTGTTTCCAAAATAAAATATTTGATAACATACCACATTAATATCTTCATGTTTCCCATCAAAGTTTTGCAATTCTCGTAGACAGACTTTACATGAGACTTTGGTGACATCCTCTATCCAGATCAGCGCAGCATCAAACTCTTTACCACTCATTTGATGACCTGTCGTCGCAAGAATTACAGGCGGTTCCATAAATTTGTCCTAAATGTTCATTTGAAAATAATAAAATGTTACTTATAACTATATATAAACGTACGTTGCGAATTTGACTTCCCCCCCCCCCCCCCCAAAAAAAAAATGACTTTAAAATGCATTTAATTAAGCATATCCAATTTCATGTTTGTTTGGGTTTATTAAAATCTCTAAAAGATAAGCAAAATTATAGCAAATTTGTGTGCAAACCCTACCTTTGGAAACGTCACATCTGCGCACTTTGTTCCAGACCACCATTTTTGGATCTTGATTATTCCCGTCATCCCTTCGGTCGGTGCTCCCTGATACGCCATCCAGTCCACAGTCGCAAATGGATTGAAGTTGTTTCCATTCCTCCCAGATTGCATGGCGCAGACTGTAAAATTACGTGTATTTACATTTTCCGTCCATGAAGTGATAGCGTGGTGGACTGTCACAGAGTCATTCAAGTTCATGTGATTTAGCGTTATTTGTACATGAACTTGTTTTTCCGGATAGAACCGGTATGGAGGAAATACAACTGTGTGACAACTTGAATCGGACCATTTGGGAACCCGGAGAAGCTTCACTGTGCCATGCACGATTGGAAAACCTGTTATGAAATAACAACAAAACACACTAAATTATATATAATAAATGGTAACAAAATTTAGAGCCGCGAAGTTTCAGGTCTATTCCTGTGCACGTAGGAAGTTGAGAGCTATAGTACAAGATAAAAAAAAAAGGTTGCTTGAGGCTGTCCTTCAATATGGAAAGTCTTTGGTTCAGCTTGCTGTATTTGAGAGGATACGTTTATCTTCTGTCTCCAAAGATGATTTTGAAGTTATTTTGGCGTTCGGGTGTTCTCAGTTAAGGTTATTTAAGTAAAGTAATGTGGCAGCAGTTTGCATGAGACTGGCGCATGACACTTTCAGGTTCCCATTAATGAGATTTCTCGCCTATCCTGACGTCTATTATGGTTCAAAATTATTGAGATACTGTAGTAACTTCAGCTCGCTTACCCTCACAGCTCCCTGGGTGATAAACGGTATTATTGTCCAAGCCCCTGCAATAGCTCAACTTGTACAGGCATAAGTTGTCGTACGTTGTGCCGTTCACGGTACACACTGGGTCCTGATAGGACGGGCAGTCTTTGTTACACACGCACCGAGCGTCACGGGCACTGTACACCCTACACACTCCAAAAGAGGGGCAATGCACGTCAAGGCATGGATTCAGGTCTGTATAAATAGAAAATTAAGAGAATAGTCATTTTGAGCTAGCTAAGTACCAGTATTAAGGACGGCATAACAGGTAAATGGACCATGGACGCAACCAGCCATTGTCAACATTTTAGACAAAAGAGAACAAATCAATTGCATTTAATACCAACCTCCAATCACAGCATAGCTGACAGACAGAGGGTCGTGTTTGCTTCCTGCTCCACTCAAGTCTTTGACGCAAATTCGCATTGATGTCAGACCGACTTCCTGAGAAGAGAAGAACGGAAAACGAAAAGAAAAAACGATATAAAATGGGTTCTTATCCTTTTTAACCCTCGCACGTGCATCCAAAGTCAGTCCCACACGACCGTACAAAAGGGGTCGGGGGAGGGGAGGAGGGAGGGGAGGGGGGGAGGGGGTGATGGAGCTACCCATTGCGGGGTTTCTTTATTATAAAGTGAAGTGAAACAGCAGTTCTGAAATAAAACCTTGTACGTATATATACGTATGAGTTAAAATGGTCCTCTGTTAGTTATAGTATATTTGTAATATTTGAACCCAAGCGTCTTTATGTGACTGTCATGTGAGTTATTAAAATACATCCTACCTCCACCCAGGCTGTAATAATGTTATTTTCTGGCAAAACGAGTATCTTCGTGCTGACTCCACTGTCATAATTATGATGAACAGAAACAAGGACAACTGGTGACGCATAAAACGTGGTGTTATAATGCACTTCCTGTAAAAGGAAACGAAACGAAAAAAGTACTTCGGTGAGATTGTTTTTCAAGGTACGCGATTAACAGAATATGATATTTCATCCCAATTTGATGGAAACACCCACTAATGCATAGTTTAGAGCATATATCAACCCTAATAGATAGATATAGATTGTAGTCTATATATGATTAAGTGATTGACACATGTCAGCTACACTTACTTGACAGAAGCCATAGTTGTCTTCAGCTGTCGGTTTGCCACTGTTGGGAAAATATGCTTCTCCTGACAACGTAAATTTCAACTCAGAACCATTGCCAACAAATGCGAACCAGTCCTGTAAAAAGAGTGAAGGGCTGTGATTAAAGAATAAAGGTTAATCCGAGTAATTGCATTGTGTCAAATATATGGACAACAAAATACAACCTATAGAAGCTTTCTGTGGCTATGATTAAATTTTTACAAAAATGTGCTTTACTTCTTTTCCAAGCTCTTTGAGTCCATCGGGTGTTATGATCGCTCGCGCGAGTTGTGACTCGGCCGCTTTGTATCTTGAGTCGCGAGCCACGAGAAGTGAGTGAGCCATGTGCGAGTTGCAAGCTTTCCAACTATTTACCTTTGTTACGACTTTGCCGTGACTTCATTTTGTGTGTAAACTCCCTAATTCAAATAGGCACAATTTGTTGGCGTTTGCGTAACCTTGCCGTTACAGTAGTGTGAAACAGACCTTTGCGTTTTCTATTTTATTTTTGTTGTGGTTGTTGTACTTTTTATTTACAAAATTGTTAAACGCTCTCGAAAAAATAATAGAAAATAAAGTTCTTACCACAATTGTATCTTGGTGTTTGCCGTCAAATGGTAGAAATTCCCGGATGCACACTTCTAAACTTCCTTCCTTGACGTTTTCAGTCCAAATGTACATGGCGTCATCAGGCTTTGTGTCACGTGTGTACTTAACTGAGACAAACACATGCGGTCTTGAAGCAAAACTCTGCAATGTGATCATACACTTGTTAGAATTATGTGTGATTCCATGAAGACTAAAACTGTACATCCCATGGAGTTAGGCACCTCCTAGGAGCCGAGGATTAAGGTATCTAATAGCAGTTATTACATATGTCAGCGGTTTGACATGCAAACGAGGCGAAAGGGTTTAACATGCAAACGAGGCTAAAGGGTCAATCTGGCATTGTATTGGCCCATTAGCCTCATTTGTAGGCTCGATTAACAGCCGCTGTTCGGGAAAATGAGCCAGAACGAAGACCGGACTCGAGAGAGCGACGGAAATCGGTTCTAACTCGTTTGCATACTTTTTTAAAAACAAAAGAATATTTGACTTCCGGGCTCAACTGTAATAACAGCTATTGGATGGCCCTGAAGGAGTTCCCAGTCCAACTTTTGCCCAAATCCTAGTTTCTAAACCTAATGCTTGTCCAAATCCCATATCCAGCAGGGCTGTGCCCGGGGGATGTTAACAGTAAGAATTATGATTGATTTTATTATATTCACCTGTCATCTCGTAGAAAAAAATACGAGCAAATCGAGATCGAAACAAAATGTGACTAGATCGAAAAGTACTTGCTGCTCAGTCGACTACCATTAGCACAATCGTAATATCGACGCAGGATGCCTAGGCCTTCCTAGTCTCCTTCGCAGCCGTTATTTGGCTCGTCACGCAACGCTCTCCTCGAGGAGGAGGAGGAGATTGCATGGAGATTGCTACAGGATAGAAACGATAATCTTTGTGTAGGAGGGATGGAGGTGGTGAGACGAGGGGGGGGGGGGGAGGGGGGGGGGGGTGAGGGGTGAGAAGTCAGTTTCTTGAGCCTTGCAGCCTGGAACTCTTGAAATTATGAAAAACAACTCAGCAACTATGATTTTGCTTAATATGTATGACGCCTTGCACTTCTGACCCAACAACAAACGAAAAATTACTGTGCGAATAAAATTAAGAAATACAATAGTGCATGACTACACAGCTCTATTGAAATATGTTTCAAACGAGTCTTAATGTAAATGCAGTCATTTAAAGTTGTTTTATTTATTTATTTTCAGCAGGTTACAAAGCGGTGTACAAACGAGCAGGACAAAATACAAATCACACACATGCACACAAACACCTCCACACTCACACAGGCTACTACAGCAATAAATATGACTTTAAACAATATCTACTATAGTTTACTGTAATTTACCTACCTTATTAGCAAACGTATGAATAAAGTGCTTGCAGTCTGTTTTTCTCTCGAAATAATTTTTGAGCGTGGCGAGCTCAGTGAGCGCGGAGCGCGAGGAGCGGCGCGCGAGAAGAAAAACAGACTGCGGATTATTTGGAGGAATTTAGTTTAAAAGAGCCGTTTGACTGTGGTCGGTCCTGCAAATGTTAAGAGGTCATCCAGTATGGTTTCCTGCTGTCGCAATTTGCCATATGTTTTGTCAGTTTGGTTTTTGGCTCATTCTTATTGCAAGCTAAGAATGAAGAATGAACTCTCGTTACGAAATTCGCTGCTCGCGAACCTGCCGTATTTCGTAAGTTTATCCCCTCTCTCCCCTTTATACGCCTGCCACGCAGGCTAACTGATACCCTCCAGAAACACATGTGAAGCAAAATAGGTCGGAAGACCGAATATAACACTAAAACGGCAAATGTTAGGAATGTACAAATACACACGAAACCGTAGAGTCTGTGTAGGCCGGATAAATTGTGTCACTTTTATTATTCTATTACAAACCACTTAATACGAACATCGCTTCTGCGAAACCTCAAAATCGCCACTGTCTCTATATATTTTCATTCTGGCAAATCTTTTTCCAATGACTCTTCACTGATAATCTAAACTTTATGGCTGGAATGCCCAGAATCCTCAAAGTCCTTGATTTGGTCATCTATAAATGCCCCGAGAATGCCCTAGACAAACTGAGGGTCAATTCGTCTTTTGTGCATTTTCCGGGCCAAGGATTTGTAAGCAAAGGAAGATGGCCGATAAACATTCTTCCCGTTGCAGAAAAGACCAACAACATGCTTCTTTCTGTTTCGGCTTTTAAAGAAGAGATCTTCAAAAGTTCGAGTCTTCTCCGCGCGATTATCGCGCTCGGCCAAAAACTTACTCATTGACCTGTCAATGATCTATCATCAGCTGAGTTGAATTGACCAATCAGCGAACTCCGTTGCTGGGGCTGACGCGAGGATTTGAAAAGTCCGTCTTTTTCTCGTATCTCGCCCCAACACCCTTCTCGTCCATACCGCCATTTTGGGCTTTTACGCGGGGATAAACTCAGCTCTACGATCCTAAGAGAAAAGGCGGACTGCAAGCCGTCTAAACGTAATGAGTTAATGTTTCCCATTTTTAAAATTATGAATTAATTTGTTCTCATTTTTTCTAAAAGTGATGAATATAATTATCTCTTTTCCTGGACAATAGGAGCTCAATCTTATAAAACACTGACATGTCCTAAGCGATAAAACCTCGGAGATAAGGTATGCTATTTGAACCAATTTCCTTGAGCTACAAGTAAAGGTAAACATTTGCCCAAACAAACAGTATAT
>MU826411.1:0-65000 GCA_029204205.1 Desmophyllum pertusum
GAATGTTACCAACGGTCAGACATTTTCAAAATATTGTGGCCACAGCCGAAAAATCAATTCTGCTCATATTCTCATGTTAGGTAGACCTTAATGTGAAACAAATCACTGCATACTTTGTTTGGCTGAATATCGATTTATTTTCGAGAAAATCGATAATAAATTCGGTCAAAATTCCGCTTTTGGAGCTCAAAATTTAAGGCAAATCTCGAAGCTTCGCGTAACAAAATAAAACATTCTAGAACAATAAAAACTACCACATCTTGAAGATCGATATCGAAAGATATTTTGATAGCCATTTGAGCCATTCTGGCATTTTTATTAACAAATTATAATTAAATTTGTCCGACCTACTTTTAACTCGATTAAAAATAGGTCAAAATTAACCCATTATTTAAGTATGTGCTACACAAAATAATTCATCGAAAATCTGGCTTTTGGAAGGCGAAGGGTGCTTCTTTTCGATTCCCAAAGGATTTTTTGGGGAAATGATTCAGCGCGATGTAATCAAATTTTAAAGTTGGATAAAATGCGCTGATTCAACGCATATCGAAAAGTCTTTTTAATTAGTTCAATGTGCACATACACGCAAAACTTTAATTGTTTCGCAGTTTTATACGTTCAACCTACAACTAATTTAACATAAAACCTCTAACCTTTATGTTGTTGTATCAAAGAAGAAGGCTATAGTCCTGTAGTTGTTGCTTCCTTCGCGATAATTGCAGCTCACTGAAAGATGACCAGCACGCCATGTTTGTTTAGTTAAGCCGTACTTCGGACGTGTTTGATGGGAAGATTCTCTGTTTCCATTTTCGTTCAAAAGAGCAGGCTTCAAGTACTTTCCGCAAAAAAGTATTTGATTAACCATTAGTTTTGAACTGAACAGCGAACCAAATGCGTTAATTCTTGTCTTGTAGCTTCTTGTGGAATTTAATTAAGTCAGAACGGGTTTCAACTGAAATCGACAACTACATGTAACGCAAGAAAGGAACCGGAAGTTATTTTTTATGAGGGATGGCTGGAAGAGAAGAGAGTAGGGTGTACAATATAAAAGCCTTATTTCATTTATAGTTTCTTGTTTTATTTTTAATCTTTATCGCATAAGCGCATATTTTCTGACATTGGCAATAATTCAACTTGTTCTCCCGAAACCTGAAAAACCCCAAATTAATCCCAGGCCGAAATGGCATATATTTCAAGTTGTATATTATTATTATCTGCCTTGTAAGCCAGCCATAACTTTCAATAAAGTTGTAATATCATTTTTATATTTTTCGAATAATAGTAGCTTTAGTCCGGTTGCGCATAGTCAAAGACCAAGACCCCTTCATATATTGAGCTATTTCAGTACTTTTCCGCACAGATACGTTCCTAACTTCCGGAGGCAGACTCGTACCCAGTCGCTATTTATATGTTTCTGGGATGAGAGAAGATTGGATACGAGAGTGGTTGAGGCGCGCGTGGAATCATGAAAGGGGACGAGGGAAAATTAGCCCATAACCCCCCGCGCGCCTCAATCCACTCCCGTATCCAATCTTCTCTCATCCAAAAAACTTATAAATATCGATTGGGTACGAGTCTGGACCGGAGGTTATTTTTTGATGGGTGCTGGAAGAGGGTGGGGTTGAAGATACCGACTGATATCGTTGGAGGATGATGACTCAGTGCTACTGATGGGATGGGCTCTTAAAGTCAGCAACACTAACAAGAAGAACCTCACTGTGGCTACGATACTGAAGCACGGTTCCAAGCTGGAGAACGCATCGGGCAAAGGGCTGATCCTACGAGTATATGGAAAGCAATGCGAAGAGCGAAGCACAGCGAAGGCTCTACTGAGTATCTTTGACAAGGGCGACTTCCTCAGTCACACCTTTGCAAATAGCTGGATTTTTTTCTCGCTCAGTAGTGAAAAGTACTTACAGCACAAACAAATCTGGCGATGAAGAAGTAGAAAGACATCAACCGAATATTGGGGAAATATTTGTCGAGGTCAAGAGAGGTCCATAAACTGGCCAAAAAAAAAAACTCGACCAAAATTCCCCAATACGAACCGAACAAGCTAGTTCAATAAAGTTTTTAGTACAATGGCTTTTTTAAAGCGAAAAAATTAACCAAAATTGCTGACAGACATAAGGAAAAATGTTTCTACTTTATATAGAACAGTTTTATTTTGTTCAATGTTTCAAAAAGGAATTCGGTGAAATGAGTTCGTCAACGGTCCCTCTTAGCCTTCCGTATTGGAACTTCGGACAGCTCAGGGTCTACTTTTGATCGTGGACCATTTTGCCCGCATATAATAAATGGGTATTCTACAAGAATTAGTTGGCACGTGTGGTTGCAAAATTGTGCGATCGACCAGGTTGGACCAGACCTCTAGTAGCTTGCATTACAGACAATTGATCAGTTTAGCCGTTATCATTACACAACCTAGTTCACTCACTGCTGACACACGGCTGAGTGCGAAATAAATAATTAACAAGCAAGAAGCCATTCTTGTATATGCGAGCGGTGAATTACATGCAAGCCGGCAATCACATGTGCAAGTCAAAAAAGAAATGCATCATTTTGTTTTTTCCTCAAAACTGTCCTACACTAATGTCCAAATCCGGTGCCTCCTTACCCCCTTCCTAAACCCCCTCCTAAACGTACGTCCCGTAGACGTTAAGCGGGAACTTGTGAATATGTTGACGACCCGTTATTCTCCCTGTCCGTGACGGGACCAGGGCTATATCATTTAGTGGGGAAAAGTAGATACAGTAGCTCAATATATAAAGGGGTCTTGGTCTTTGACTATGCGCAACCGGACTAAAGCTACTATTATTCGAAAAATATAAAAATGATATTACAACTTTATTGAAAGTTATGGCTGGCTTACAAGGCAGATAACAATAATATACAACTTGAAATATACGCCATTTTGGCCTGGGATTGATTTGGGGTTTTTCAGGTTTCCGGAGAACAAGTTGAATTATTCCCAATGTCAGAAAATATGCGCTTATGCAATAAAGATTAAAAATAAAACAAGAAACTATAAATGAAAAAAGGCTTTTATATTGTATACCCCCGCCCTCTTCTCTTCCAGCCATCCCTCATAAAAATAACTTCCGGTTCCTTTCTTGCGTTACATGTAGTTAATTGTCGATTTCAGTTGAAACCCGTTCTGACTTAATTAAATTCCGCAAGAAGCTACAAGACAAGAATTAACGCATTTGGTTCGCTGTTCAGTTCAAAACTAATGGTTAAACAAAGACTTTTTCCGGAAAGTACTTGAAGCCTGCTCTGTTGAACGGAAATGGAAACAGAGAATCTTCTCATCAAACACGTCCGAAGTGCGGCCTTAACTAAACAAACATGGCGTGCTGGTCATCTTTCAGTGAGCTGCAATTATCGCGAAGGAAGCAACAACTACAAGACTATAGCCCTCTTCTTTGATACAACAACATAAAGGTTAGAGGTTTTATGTTAAATTAGTTGTAGATTGAACGTATAAAACTGCGAAACAATTAAAGTTTTGCGTGTATGTGCACATTGAACTAATTTAGGAGACTCTTCGGTATCCGTTGAATCAGCGCATTTTATCCAACTTTAAAATTTGATTTCATCGCAATGAATCATTTCCCAAAAATTCCTTTGGGGATCGAAAAGAAGCACCCTTCGCCTTCCAAAAGCAGATTTTCGGCCAAATTATTTTGTGTAGCACATACTTAAATAATAGGTTAGTTTTGACCTATTTTTAATCGAGTTAAAAGTAGGTCGGACAAATTTAATTATAATTTTGTAAATAGAAAGACAAGAATTGCTCAAATTGCTTTCAACATATATTTCGGTATCGTTCTTTAAGATTTGGTAGTTTTTATTGTCCTAGAATTGTTTCATTTGCTATGCGAAGCTTCGAGATTCGCCTTAAATTTTGAGCTCCAAAAGCGGCATTTTGACAGAATTCGGTTATTATCGATTTTCTCGAAAATAAATCGATATTCAGCCAAACAAAGTATCCAGTGATTTGTTTCATATTAAGGTCTACCTAACATGAGAATATGAGCAGAATTGATTTCTCGGCTGTGGCCACCAAAATGTCTGACCGTTGGTAACATTCACTCTTAAAACATTTAAAATAGAGATCACAAGGCAATTTAAAAATTATGTTTGTGTCGTCACTTTTACAAGCAATCTACTGTCAAACTCAAACTACAAGATAACGTCACATCCAGTAATTTCTATTCCCATATGCATGCTTGCAGAGTTCATGAACGTGCACTATATATGTTCTTTTAATTGTTTTTCTTATATATTTCGATAAGCGCCCGCTCGATTAAGTGCCCTCCCTTCCTCCCTCCTTTTACCCCAAAACATTTTAAAATAAACGCCCGGACGCTTATTCGAAGAAATATGGTATGCTTACTAAGTAACAGAATTTACTCACTTTGCTCACTAAATTAGTCTTTCAGTGGCACTAAACTGAACTGATGGAAACAGATTTGACGCGCCGACCTCGATGTATTTTTTAGTCTTGGTAACCACCCTTTCTACGGAGGAAGCTTGTGGAGAAATGTGTCAATGGCATTTTTTTTTGTAGTTTACAAGAATAAGCAGTATTTTTTAAAGTACCTCTCAATATACTCATGTTTCGATCATGACTCATGCAATACACTGCATGATGTGAACACTTTTCACATAAAAAAATAATTCATGATTAGACTAAACATGTTTACAGTTGTTTTATATATGTTTACAGCTGTTCTAGCTACACATGCATAGCAGTGTAGAAGCCGGCAGTTCAAAGTTAAGATGAAATTGATGAAACATACATGTACAGTTTGTAGGAGATAACATGGCCTTATGTTTATCATGTTGGACTCTGGATCGAGCAGTGCCGTTTTGGGCATTGGCAGGCGCGGTCATTGTCGGTTGTGTTCTTGGGCAAGACACTTTACTCTTACAGTGCCTCTCTCTCCGCCCAGTGGAATAAACGGGAACCGGTGAATTTTCTTGCAACCTGGCAAAAATGCTCTAGAAATTGCAGTTAAGCGCGGCCTAATAAGCTACCTAGGCTTGTAGACAGATGTTTAATACAGTTTGTAGCTGAAGGATTAATCATTTGAACAGTGCATGTTGAAGCATACATTTTATAATGTACATGTACTTGAAAGTGATAGCCAGTAGGAGTACTTTAAGAGGGTCTAGATGGTGGTGTCTCCACAACACTAAACACTTAAATTTTAGGCACTTTAACACCTAACAGTAAAAAATGGCTATAACAGTAAAATTAATTTGCATAACAAAAAAGAAAATACCTTATAGGTCCAGCCTCACAGGCTGCCTTCAAAATGCGGCATGATTTTGATATCGAATAAAGATTGATGACAGGCCTGCATGGGCTCCCTACGTGATGTGATGTTACTTTGCATTCATATTTTTGCCCATTTACCTCTTTTGTAGGAAATAATAGGCAGATTCTTGAGGATAATGTTCAGCAAAGGCTGATTTTGTATTCAATTCCAGTTTAGCATCAATAAATTTTTAAGGTTACACCACTTGTGACTGCAAAAGGCAAGATTTGTTTCCATGCTTTGTTTTTTGTTGTAGAGCCGACTGTCTTCTGGCGAAGTTGACTTCTGATAACGTAGTCTTTGTCAGTTTGTTGGGATATCTGCGCGCAGTGAGATGCGATTTAAAATTTGACCTACTCTCTTCAAACGTTGTTTCAGAAATGTTTGTTCTCAGACGTGTTAGGGCTTCAACTTTAATAAAACCTCTTTTAACGTACGCCTAGTGGATGGCTCGAGGTGAAATGTGTGTACTAAAATGTTTTAGTCGGCTTGTAATGTGTACGGATGTCAAAGATAGATTCATTTCTGAATCGTTCTCCTTTAAAAATAATTGTGTTGAGAAATGTTGTCCCGTTCTCTGAAATTTCATCCGTACTGAAATTTGATTGTACAGTAGATGGAAGTTGTTAGCTTGTTTAATGAACAGGTTAATTTCCTGTACGTCGGAGTCCCAAAGTGATATCCAGGAAATAAACATTACATGAACTAGTGAGACAAGGGACAAGGCAGGAAAAGTGTCCCCTTAATGGAGGTATCCCCTAAACAAAATTGCCTGTTTTAATGACTTGGAATGCAGCCACTTATACCTGACAAAATAATGCATGATTTAAAATCGCAACAGCAATGTTGGAGTTTAAATTGCGATTTGACTTGTCACTTGTAGATTACTGCTGTAATAGCCCGTCATAAGGTGATTACAGTACAGTAAAAAATGCAATGCAGGCAGAAACTGGAGCAACAACTGGTTACGAAATGTTACCGTATAACTACACTCTTCTTGAAAAATATTGAAACAGACTGATGAAACGCTTGAGATTGATCAATAATAATAGCCTTGTACTCATTCTCCCCTTATAATGGAGGTTGAAATAGCATTCGGTACGCTCAACAAGTGTCCCCATACCCTTAATAGAGGTATGAGCATTTTGTCGGGACGAGGAGAAGTGTCCCCCTTACTGTGTAGAAATAACTGAAAAACAAGGGGAATGGGTTTGGGTTCGAGATATTGCGGGGAGTTCGAGTTAACCAGGGCGCAGGAAAGAATCCGGGGCTGTGAAACGCGCACTGCGCTCTTGGGCGATGTTTGATGCGGAGCGAGTCTGGGTTAGCCTGCGAGCTCAGACGTATTTCCGCTCGCAGGCTAAGTCTGGGTCCGGAGCGCTCGAGCAAAACAACAACGTGAAATGACCAGGAGCTGGGCTCCTGAAATGACCAAATTGACCGTATTCTCAGTATGGAGAGAACAACTGCATGTGTACAAAAAAGTTCAAAAAAGTTCAAAATGAAACTTACACCGATGAAAAAGCTAATGTTGTTCTATGCATACGCCGAAAATTACGCTTTTAGATCGCAGGCAATTAACGTCTGTCTTTTCGCGCCCAAATTAAAAAGAGCAACGCGCTTCGAAGCAGCTCGACTTATTTTAAATAAAATCGTTGTTAATTTTACATATTGAGCCCGTTCTTTATTGCATACAGCCTTAAAAACATGTTGACATGTTCGTTCTACAAAAACTAAGTGGAAATCCCGTATCGTTCTCAGCAATCCCTCTTTGCATCAGCTGTTGAACTTATTTCCCGACGTGTTTTGAACTCGAGCACTATCCAGCGTTCTCGACCCAGTCTCGCTCCGCATCAAACATCGCCCAAGAGCGCAGTGCGCGTTCACCGCCCATTCTCTCCGGCGCCATAAGTTAACCGAGTTCGAGTTGGCGTGGCTCTACTGTAATTAATTTGCCATTGATTAATCGCGTACTCTATACACGTAACAAAGAACGCGACGGAAAAGTATAGGTTGTCTCGCTTTTCTGGCCTCGCTTTGTAGTCGACAAACGAAAGCACGACAAAGATTCGTAATGTTTTGAGCCCTCCCTAGGGTTTAAAAATGTCAATTAGACACGTGACCAGACCAGACCAGGGTCTATCTCTCTCTCGCTATTGGGGGAGGGAAGAAGAGAGACCCTGGGAACGAGGTTGACAACATTTAGGCCTGCCTTTAGGGTCAGAATGATAAATAAATATGCTTCCATTTGGAAGCAACCTCGTTCCCAGGGCCATCTCCGCTTTCAAGATGGCGGGTGGGCGCGAAGAAGACCCTGGCGAACAGGCAGGTTTCGTGTCTCCAAAAATATTGGAGATTTTGAATGTTTCAAAATGGCGCTGGGCTCGCGATTGGCTAATTTTGTGGTCACCTGACCTGCTGTTCGCCAGGGTCTTCTTCGCGCCGAGAAGACGCTGGGGACGAGGTTGATTTGGAAGTGTCTAATTTCGAATCACACAATCGTAACTCCATCGTCGTTTGTCTCAGCACGTGACTGCTAGTGCAGTTATATACTGGATTAATTCAAATAGACTTAACCATATTTATTATATAGACACGAGTGTTTTTACTGGAAAATAGACCACTCGTAAAATTCATACGAAACTACATCCGGGACCCGAGTGGCGTATTTTCCATATCCTCACTAGTGAGGATATCGATGACGTAATTTCCAGCTTTTGCATGGCTTTTTGTGCAAAGCTGCCAAACGCCGGTTGCAAAATGGCGAGCGATAGATTCGTGAATTCACTTGAAGCTGACACGGAAATCGTTCACTGAGGAGTAGGAAAATGCTAAAACGAAGAAGAAAACTTCATATGACTTAAAATTATTCAAGGAGTTCCTTGAAAGTGAAGACGAAAGGAGATAAATTCAAGAAAGTCCAGCCATCGAGTTGCAAGAGTTCGCGGATAAAGTTTGTGCTTTTGTGGTTTGTCTATATAATAAAAAGAAAATTACACGGTGGCTTGAAGATATGAATTTTATTTTCTCGTGGTAAAAACAATATTTTACTCATTCGCTGCGCTCATTCGTAAAATATTGTTTTTACCACTCGAAAATAAAATTCATATCTTCGCGCCGCCGTGTAATATCCTCTATATATTTTTGTAAATCTAAAGTGTAAAAATGTATTTTTTAGTCGTAAAGAGAAGTTGGGAGTTTTTTTGTTCAACTGGAAGTTTTCCAATACATAGCATGCCATTGTCTGAGTTCAATTTAGCTGCGATGACTTCACGCCATGTGAGCGTCTCTTCCCAGTTCCACTCTCCGTTTGCATCTAGTAGCAATATGTTGCCTGATATAAAACCCGGGTATCACTATCACACATTTATACGTGAGGCTTTCAAGTATTATGCTGCGCGCAGGAATGAATATATTTCATTTGTAACGTTTGCAAAATCCCATGCCTGAGGGTGCGTAGTTATTGCAAAAAAATGTAAATGTAGGTATTTTGATGACTGAACATGACAGGATGATTGGAATTGAGAAGGAATACAAATGTACTGTACTTCCATGATCTAGTGTTGTTAGTGAAAGCAAGCTGACGGCGATATAAACCGAAGCCAATGATACACGAGAGTGCTAAATACTAATGTGCAATGTTAAACTAGGAATCCTGAGATTGACAACTGTTACAAGCGCCTCAAACACGTACGTAAACACAAAATATCTATGTACACTACTATACCTGATAGTTCTGTAAAGCCCAGAATAATGATACAAATAGCTTTCCACCATCCACACTGGGCATACTGCTTTCCATTACAAAACACTTAATAAACTGAACTAACGCGCTGATACGAAGAAACTTCCGCAGTCATTACAAATTCATGAATGATCGTGAATAGTGAATACGCTTTGATTGACCTTTCGGTTTCCATCGGACCAGAGAAGCATAAATAAAGAAAAGAATCACGCCACGAGACTTTTTTTTTTAAATAAACTATAGACAAACAACAAGTAACATAAGAATACTCCAAAGTAACGGTTTTTCAAGTAAGACGAATCAGAAAATAACACAGAGAATAAATAAACCACTGTTCTATGGAAACCATTCCTTTATTTGTTATACATTCCTTTAATGTACATTATATGATGTAACGCAAGCCTCAGCATTTATACCTTATTCGATGGGTGAACATTTAAAACGCGCAGGGATTTATTATTCGACTACTTTATTCTTCTTCGTCCGGTGTAACTCTCGTCCCGCACGCTTGCTCACACTCGTCAGTTCTAAAGCGAGCAAACCAGGATACAATAGAATAATACACATGAGATCATATGAGTAATATTGTCCAAGCGTGGAATTGGAATGTGAACTGCGTACCAAGAGAAGTGCATCGCGTGTAAAACGTTTTTTGTTACACATGCGCAGCAATAGGAAACATATTAATACCTCGGTAATGGAACAATATTGTTACAGTGTTGTTACTTTATCTCAGTTTTAAATATTCATAGAAAACGATTTGGCGTAACTTTTCCCCCTATGATCTCTTATGACTCGAATTTAATTTTACGAACTCCAAAAAATGTTTGTTTGTAGTCGACGACGAGTTCATAAAATTAAATACGAGTACAATTATAGGAGATCATAGGAGGGAGAGTTACGCCAAATCGTCACGTGTGAAATAATCGAAGGCCGCGCATGTTATCGTTATCGATTATGGCTATTGTGCTAAGCTTTGTTGTTCTTTATTCAATTGAAATCAATTTAGTGTCATGAAGGTCATAAAGTGTATCGGAGTTTGAATGTGTAATACTCAAACATAGAAGCAATAATAAAGCCACTCCAATTTCCAAAATCAAACCGTAAAAACCGTAAAAAGTTGTAGTGCCTCACATTGCACACAAGAAGTCGAGATGTCGTGTTTGTACATTTTCGTTGAGGTGATTAATCATTCGCGCCACCGAAAATCATAGGCTTCAAATAAATGTTTTAAAATGAATTTTAAAAGCTGTCTTTCATATTTTTACGTTGTGTAGATTATACTACATGATTGCGAATAAACAAAATAATGTTGTAGTAAAGTTTATTGGAACGTAACAATAAGTTTGACTGCATAACTAATATGATCTGTTGTTGTTAAATTAAGCGTGCTGGAAGGAACAGCCAGTATATTGTCCGTACGATAAATAATTGATCTCTCAGATTTTATTATGACACGATAACTTTCCGCTTGCCACAATTGAAATTAATACTCGAACATAGCAGCCAATAACTACGATAAAGCCACCAGGTGGTTTCAGAAATCAAAGCCAATTAAAAATCCCCGATACGCCGCCCGCAATGCCTAACCCATGGTTACTCTTAGTATGGACTACAGTATTTAAGCAATATGCCGCACTTTCTATGGGTTTACCGCCGCAGGCAATTTTTTTTTTTTACGCCCACTTCAAGATGGCGGCCATTTACATTTTGTATTTTTTTATAAGCGACTAAATATTGTTGTAGATGTTGTGAGAACACGTCGAGAAAAGCTTGTAAATAACGAGCCGTAAGGCGAGTGATTTACATTCAAAAAGTCCTTTCCAATATTATTTGTCCCATATTTTGGTTCATTCCTCCCATCGAGGTCGACGTGCACCTCTAAATTTTTCAAACTTTTAAATAAACCTTGCTCACAATTTTAATATGTGAATGAGAGATGTGCTAGCTGAACGTGCCACTGATTTTACAACAAATAATAAACGCGGGGCTTTTCCTACATAAACCCTGGATAAATTTAATTGAGGCAGGCTTGCAGGATCTACCTTTGCCTCATCGCATCTGACAGGTGCATGTCACAGTAATCTTATGACGTGCGTATGTCACCAATAGTTGTCGAAATGTACGCTTGGGAGTTACAGGATTAACCAACTAAGTTAAGCATTGATGGTACTTTAGCTCGTTTACACGACCAAGTCCTCGACGTTTGCATATAACTGTTTGTCGTACATTTCCATTTTGATCAGCCTCTGCAGAAGCAAACAAATATTAAAATTAAAATTACACTTTATCTACAACTGTCAAAAGCTGACAGCCATGTTATGCAATAAAACACGAGACATGTTTTAGAATGATTGAAACGTGATTCAGCGATTGAAGGTGTGTACTGCCCAATGCGCATGCGAATATTACATATGTTATTAATAGAAATTCAAGTTTGATAATTCGCTAAATAGGAAATCGTCTTCAAATTAAAAAAATGACATAACTGTGTTCAGTATGTGGTTAGAGAGCGCTATGACGTAAGTGGGAAATTAAATTTAGGCTCATCGGAACATTTTTGAGCAACTATTTTGTTGGTGTTGTTTTTTTTTAATCTTGGGTTTACATAAGTACTTCTCAATTCTCTGTAAACATTCTTTCGCGTTTACATCACCCGATACAATGCAGCGATACGTCGTAACCGCGTTTACACTGAGCCTGTTGCAAAACGGTTGCACGACCAACCATAGCGCGCGTTATATGATCAAAATTCCATAATTACAAAATGTTCGTATAAGCTAGTGGAAAAGTTAAATATATTGTTAATTGTGTGCCCGTGACAAATCTCACCTTGTGTTGGTTTTCCATATCTTTCAGCTGATTTTTCAAATCAGGGAATGTTGGTCTTGCATCCGGGTCATTTTGCCAGCAGTTCATCATTATTTGATACCTGAAAAGCAACGTTATCAAATGAAATAGTTGTTTTTAAGAGTTTTTACGTTATTAGGAATTTCGTTCTTACTTAGATGTGGTTTAAAATCATTTGCTGTTGAATTGCTGACGAAACGTCTCGATCTTGGCAATAACGGTATTTTTGCATGAGAGTACCAATTATAAAAGGTGACCGGTGATGGTTAAAGAGTGCACGTGATGGATGTCAATAATCGATCTGTGATGTGATCGTTTGATTCCATTACATAAACAGAGGATGAGGTATCAAAATTACAATTTCACGTCAGACAAACGGAGAAAAACAAACGCATATGGATACTTTCGGATAATAACGGATAAACTTTGGACAATTTCAAAGGTAAAACGTAACTTACAACTTATCATCCACGTGTTGTGGTTTAGGCATTCTGTATCCCTGCTGAAGTAAGTTTGCAATTTTCTTGCCATCCATCCGTGGATATGGTGAACCACCTGAAAGAGAGCAACAGCGTCGTGAATTTATCAGCACAAGCAGGTGGATGCTTAAACTCGTTTGGTGACATATAAGTTGTAGCAGCTGGATTCTGGACATTGTATCTAGAGGAACAAGATAAGGCGAGTGCTGTGGGTAACAAATATTCACCGCAACTCTATGGAAACATTGCAGACGTCCATGCTCTTAGCTTCTGTTCGCTACTACTAGGTTTCCAACGTTGACTTTATTTGCTCGAGAAACGCTATTGTTCGAGCTCTTGTCTGTTATATTTTCTTTCGCGTTATGCGTAACCCCGGCGTCTGAGACATCTCATTTGAAATTCGTGCTTAGCGACCGCGACATTGTGACAAAATTGTGACCTGCAATGAAGGTAATTTTGAGGAGATTGGCGCATTTTTATGGAATTTATTCAGCTTCTAGCGGACCATTGGATCCGTTCTCACATAATTGTCGCCGGTCTTTAAATTATTTATAATGGACGGTCAACTGAAAAAGCAAACTTCGTCTAAATGGCTTTAAACTGGCTCCAGGAACACCCAAATATCAAAATAACAAAACACTTGCACAATGTAAGTCAGTTTTAATTAGGTTCCGTCGAAAAGATAGCATTTAGAACGTATTTCGTGAGTTTCTCATACATTTGCTGTAAATTTAACAAATTGACGTCAGTTTTTTATGTGTCTGTCCTGTTATTGATCATGAATTGCGTCATAACATTGTCAAAGTAGCTGTGGATCCACGAGGCGAAGCCGAGTGGATCCGCAGACTACTTTGACAATGTTATGACGAAATTCATGATCAATAACAGGACAGACGCATTAAAAACTGACGTCCATTTGTTTTTTACAATAACAACAGGCCAAAACGATCAAGGGGAAACCAAGTAAAAGTGAACTGAAAACGATTCCGATAATCACAGCTTCGTGAACTTCAAACTACGTAAAATAACTCGATAATAAATTTCTTAGACAGATTTTCTGAAACTAACCTTTATTCCATTTGGAAATTATTGCAAACCCGCTGAAATATTCGCAAGTTCAGTCCATTCTTATCAGTTGTTTTGAAGTTACACGCGGCAAAATAAACGGATCCATAATTTCCATTCCTGTCAACTTCATGCAATGATAAACTACAACAAATATTGTTCTCTTTCGCTTTATCGTTGAATTAATTCTCAGTCTGCCGATTGAAAAGCAACCTGTGAACGATTTACTTTTCAAAGAACTCCTGTTCAGATGTAATTTTTCCACTTTATCGAACTGACAACGCTGCCATTTTGGCGAAATTTTGAAGCCTTTCCGCGCGTGATTACGTCATTCATGTGTCTGTCCTCTTATTGACAATAAAAATTAGCCAATGGGCGCGCGAGAATTTTGACAGTTATTGTAAAAATTCAAATCGCCGCCATGAACAACAACATTGAATATTAATTCGTGTACAGAGCCTGGGCTGCCTGTGCCGTAACAAACAACGAAAAACTTTCTCTATTTCTAATATCAGTGTCATCAGTTTGGTAAATTTGCAAAATAGACCGCGTTTTATTATCAGTTTTAAAGAAGAAGTTAACCGATTTAAATTCTTAAAATCAGATGTAAAATTTCAGTTTGTTTCTTTTATTTATTATTCCTTTGAAGAAGAGCCATTTAAGTCGTCAGTGATTTAACAATTTCTAATAAAACAGCGGTCAGAAGGTTACTTTTCCCCGTTATTGTTTCTTTTTTCGTGAATTTTCCAAAAATAACATCTGATGAAAAATAATGTCCTACAAATTCACCTGCAGTTCGTGTAGGCTTTTGAATTGATTGAGACATAAGATGTTACCTATTGTGAAAATCTCGTAAAGGACAACTCCATAACTCCATCTGCGAGGAAATTAAATAAAATCAGATAAGATAACTAAAGATACTTTGATATTAATAAACCTAATTAGGCCCGGGTCGCACTTGCGGACAAGTTTTGAAATGTCCCAACATTTTCAAAAAAAATTGTTGGGACATGTTCTCCGAGACATCTTATCTTGTAGAGTAACAAAAGGTTTAGTTACTAGCACAATAGCTTTGCACGTGCTATAAACCTCTTGAAATTCTGGGCTTTGCGGAGAACAGCTTTGTCCTTCACAACATTATTAAAATCATGAAGTTGGTTCGACCTGTAACGATTACCACAGAAAATTTATAGAAACAAACGAAAATAACAATGCATTGTTATTCACATATTTTAAATCCAGTTTTGGTGGCGTAAACCATATTATACTTGCACACAGTCCTGGAGGCCGCGGTAAATTTGAATCAAATATATGGCAACACGTGCTGCAAAATGCAAATTTGTTATTCTCAGAGAAAAACACAATGGTTAATCAAGAAAGCATTGTTATCCCGGTGCGTGGGGAAGTGGCTTGTCCAGCTCCAGGGCAGGACTACGGCGCCTTTGAAGTTGTGTCCGTTTTGACAAAATTTGTCCGACTCGCAACAAGTAGGTCGCACTTGTTTTGCGATTATTGTATCGAACAAATTTCAAAACGTGCACACCTGCGACGCGGGCCAATCATAGGACTGCGGCGTCTTTGTTATTTTATCTTTTTGGACAAGTTGTTCGTCCTGAAAACGTAGGTCGCACTCGTCTTTGCTATAACTGACGCTTAAATTAAAGAAATCCACTAAAGTTACCAAACTTGTCCGCAAGTGCGACCCGGGCCTTAGAATAACAGAAAAATTAAATAAACAATAGCCTCCATTTGGCGAGGAAATATGCTCGGATATTTGTCCGCGGACATTATCTGTTCCGAGAACCGAACAGTTTTCCGAGAGCGAAGCTCGAGGAAACCTGTGAGCTTCGAGGAACAGATAATGTCCAAGGACAAATATCCGAACATATTTTTGAAGCCAAATGGAGGCTATTGTAGTTATTATCCTTCAAATATTTTTTCACAAGGCCGCTCTGTTTGCCGTGGAAGATCTCGGTCGGCCAAGCTGTTTAACATCAAAATAATTATGTTGGCGTTCAAAAATATTTCTAGTCTGTTCAAAACAATCAGTTTTATTTAATTTGGCAATTTATTTGAGACGAAAACTGAACCTGCGAACGTGAAACGCAAATTTTCAAAACTGGGGAATATCACTTGGGGAATATCACTCGGATATTCCCCAGTTTTGGCTGCGTCACGTGGCTATATATAGATGTTATTGAACTAGCGTGAGGTCCGTATTGGGAAAATGTTGGTCGAGTTGTTTTTTTGCAAGTTTATGGACCGAGCCGAAGGCGAGGTCCATAAACTTGCAAAAAAAAGAACGAAACCAATATTTCCCAATACGGACCGAACAAGCTAGTTCAATAAAGTTTTTATTATAATGGCTTTTAAAAAATAAAATGCTGATAAATTAATGCAACCATTCTCGCGCCAAAGCTAAACATATTCTTGCATTTTTCAGACAAACATGAGGGAAAATGTTTCTATTTAATAGAAAACAGTTTTCTTTTGTTCAATGTTTCATAAAAAGAATTTGGCGAAATGAGTTCGTGAGCGGTCCATCTTTGCGGTCCGTATGACAAAATTCGGACCGCTCAGAGAACCAATCAGAATGCTCGTTTTCATCGTGGACCAGTTTGCCATATAATAAATATGTAGATTGATTGTGTAGAATTTTTAAATGTCAGCAATCAATTCTCAAGAAAACAGACTATAAATTGCAAGCATCTTTGAATGTTATCGTGTATTATTTTCCGGTTAAATTTTATGTCTCGCAATTCAGATATCCTTTTGTTCTTTTTTTATATATAAATTAGTTTTTCGTGTGTGAGTGACAGACATCATTACTGACAAGTCGTATGGATAAACTTACATGTCACTTTTGGTGGTATATGTTCCATACAACAGCGCTTCATAAGCGGTCCACTTAACTGGAAGACGGCCCTATAGGTTAAATAATGTTACGAGGCAATTACTTTTTTGCTCGAGTTCCAATGCAAGGGATCCTAAACATTTCAATAATTCTTTTTAGAACCTGGAGAGGTTTCTAAAAAAGGAAATGAGAAAATGTAATAACAATGATACATGAACAACACCCGAATTATTTATGAATATAAACTTGATTGGTTGAGGTTTATCAGTTACCTTTGTTTTTCTTTCATAAATGTTTTCCTGCTGCACATCTCTGGCCATTCCAAAGTCTGTTACTTTGCAAACTTCTCTTTCCCCAACCAACACATTCCCAGCAGCAAGGTCTCGGTGGATGATCTGTAACAAAATTAATCAGTGAAATATGAAACTCGAATATAATAAAAACTAAATAAAAGAAACTTCATTTAAGAATGTAGGAATATCTAGCAGTGAGATCCAGTTCTAAAAACTACTTATCGCTTCCAGCGCTTTTAAACTTCAGGGCCAGTTGTTCAAAGCCGTGGATAGCGCTATACACCGGATAAATCACTATCCAGTGGATAAGTGTTAACAAAACAAACTACGCTATCCGTTGGATAGTGATTTATCCGGTGGATAGCGTTATCCACCCTTCGAACAACCGGGCCATGCGAATAGAAGCTAGTACTTCTACTCCCCCTGAATGGGATGCTGGTCATTGCAGGTTACCCGAATCCCGGCAATTTTGTCAGGTTACCCCAACAATTTTCTGGTTCTCATTTTTACCCCAAGTCTTCCACAAGTGTTACAAATCCAGCCTGTGATGACGGCGAAGAAACCAACGCCACTGACCACACTGCCTCCTCAGCAACTATCCTGATTCGTCCCTATTCATACGAAAACAAACCAAACTTCCCGATGTTACGTTTGTTTGGAACAAAATTGTCAGCTAAATAAAGCTAAATAATTTGACATCTTTGTAATAGCCAAGGGTTTTTAAAACTGTCTAATTCAGTTGTGCAACAATACATTAGAAGTCCGGTCATGTAATACATCATTTCTTCATATTCTCCATATATTTTAATTAACTAGTTAATCCAATTAATGTTTTTAATTTTTATTCCAATAAACTTAATTAAAAGTACAAAGTGATTAGTTAAGGGCTAACGCTCGAAACGTCAGCTTTTAGAAATTCGCTACGGCGGTTAATTTACCTTTATCAACTCTGAGTTGATGATCAACATAGTTAATTAAAAGTAATTTATCATACAGATTTTGACGACAGGTAACTCATGCCATCAGCGATTTGCCAAGCAAACTTCATCAGCTGTTGTGACGTCAGACTTGATTGTGGTTTGATATCCGGGTCTTTGTAATAAGTGTCGTTTAATCCACGGCTCTTTCTCAGGTAACCCAGCAAGTCACCAAAAGGCACATACTCGATCAACACTAACAGTGGCTCTGGAAATGGAAAACTGGGAACTTAATAATAAATATGAAGATCATGAACTTAAAACTTAAACTTTTTTCTGCTTTCTTTAGCAAGTCTCCCATAGAAACAAATAAGTGAACAAAGTGATTCATTTCTAATGAAACTGTGGTGCTGCGTCGGCGGGCAGGTAAAACACTTAGTTGATTATTAGCTCGATATTGATAAAGGTACCGATTGGTCTAACAAACGTTTTAAGTCTTGCCGCTTGGTTCCGAGTTGATTATTATTATTAACTTAGAATTTTTTTCCAACTCGTGCTGTGAATGGTTGAAAAGTATTAGACCATATAGGTGCATCGTTTAAAACACAACTATAATTTTTATCATCTCGGAGCGCCAAAACCTTTGCAACAATCATCAATTTTTCATATATGAATTTGACTTAATAGTTCACCAGATTCTGTGACACATCCCAAAAGTTTAATGACGCGAGGGTGTGGCTTGAGCAGCTTCGTCGTTTCACGTTCTTTCAGCAAGTCTCTCTTGTCTGATTCGGTAGAGTTCACTAAAAATTCACAAATTAAAACTTTGATCAGGTAAATAGTTTATGCAGGCTACAAAACATACCGTACTTGTATAGCTTTAATAAGCACTCGCCAATGTTATCTTATGCGGCGTTTTAGGTAAAAGGTGGCGGCAGTTGGAGGCGAACGTTTTCGATTTAACGTAATTATTACGCCAATAAACTATATTTATTGTGCAAACTGATAACCATAACCATCAGATGGCCAAGAGAACTTTAAACATAACTATACACATTGTTAATTATATAGCATAATAATTCAAACTTTCCGTTCCAAACAAAACAAAGCCTTACATTTGACCATTTTAATAGCAACAGTAGTCTTTCCAGGTCTGCTGCGAAGCTCTGCCGTTCCCTTGGCAACCTGTCCAAAAGCGCCTTTACCAATGATCTTTTCTATAGTCACGTTTTGCCTTGAAACTTCCCAAGAACGAGTTAATGGATGAAGAGGCGCGTAATCAGCACCTTGAGCAGCACTTTGTGGTGTGGATTTGTCTACTGTCGCTTCATTTAGGTCCATGTATTCTGAGCGAGGCTGGGTGGATTTACTTGGTTCAAGATCCCTCAGTGCCAGTTCATTCTGACAAAACAATGCAAGATAAATATAGAATAATACATGGCTGCGCAGAAATTTATCTTCGAATGTTCAACTCGATATCTGACCAAAGAGCCCGGCGAACTTGTGAGATTTCGATTTGAAGACGAGAAAAAAAAAACGTACCGTATGCCATACTAACAACGAAGTTTTTGAGGATTTTCCAAAGATTTCCGATTATTTTCCGAAGTCTTCCGGAGATTTTCCAAATCCGAAGGCCATGCGTACGTTTCAGACATTTTCCGAAATTTGCCGAAAATGTCCAAAGAAAGATGTTTCAACAAATTGAGGCTCATTCAGTACTGAAAACAATGCACTGACTCGTGTGCAAATGCGACGGCAGCAATATCCTCACATGTGAAAGATATCGTATATATCTTTCAAATTGTAAATATGCGCGCGACTTTTCTGTGTGAGAGAGATCCTTGTGACACAGCGGTAAAATGATTGCGCATGCTCGGCTATTTTGGCGCTATGACGTCCCCTGGGGACGAGAATGACGAAAAGAGTTCATGTTTCATTTACGATCGCTCGATTCGAGTGAAAAATTCACTATTGTTGCAAAGATAATTAGTTTGTTAAAAAAGATATGTGAAAGAAGAGTCTCTCTCGGAATTGTTTTCAAGGTGAAAACCTTATCTGTTCCATGACGGCATTATCCACGCGAAATGAAAACAAATACCGGGAATTTTGAATTGCCGCCATTATGTTTGTATGGAAATGAGCGAACAGGTTGGCGTACGCGCACTCATTTTGCCGCTGTGTCGATCCTTGTAATTCATTCTAGCTTATATAATAAATAATTCAGTTTCTCCGGCTAACTATAGACGCACTCACAATACCATACCAATACTTCGAGAAGTGTTTTTTTCTGTGTGTATGTGGTAAAACTGAAATGAGCATATGGTCGTTTTGGCATCTCAAATTAAAGCATTTTGTCCACAACCCAGGTTTTACCCTCTAAACATATTTTATTTTTTGTACTTGTGGATTAAAGGGACACTGTCCTGATTTTAGCATAATTTTGGGAAGCTCAGAAACATATCTAGATCATAGGAAGTTGATCAATAATGGTTTGATTCTGTAGAATAACACTCGACAAATGACAGGAACCCATTAGGAAGTGAGGATGACGAACGACAGCGAGGATGGAAATGGATTGCAATATGGATTTTTGAAAAAACGTCAGGATGTCAGTTTTTCAAAGTTTCAAATTTGACTCGGAAATCTTTGAAATTTTGCAAACATTTTGTTGTAGTATGGAATTTCTTGAAGAAATTGCTTTTTATCATTTAGTTAGAGTTTATTAAGTTCTTATTTCATAGATTTAGGGACCATTTCATGCATTTATAACAGTTTTGAGCAAATACGCCGGGACAGTGTCCCTTTAAGAAATGCCATTAACATCAAAGCGGTTTTGGCGGAATTTCTCAATTTCTAACAACTCCATAATTGAAGTATTTTATTTATTCTTTTCACTTGTTACATTTAATCACAACTTGAAGCAATAAAATCAATTATCCTAGGATCCAGGATATGTTTTAGAACAACTTTCTTCATTTTCCAGGCCATTGTTTGGGTCACAACAAAAAAATGTGGCAGTTGGTTTCGTTCAAGAAAATAGTAACTTGTCTCAAAACTCTAAATTACTCCAACCTGTTTTCGACATTTTAGTGATTTTCAACTCGGAAAAATTAAACCAGGCCAAGAAGTCGACCTAACACATTTATATGCTTGCCAGATCATGTAGATGAGGCATCATTGGCAAATATCAAAATGGAATGCCAAAGATGGCCAGAAAAGCCTTTAACATCGGGGAGGTCTGGAACCCAGTATGTTGCCATGGTAACAAAATTGGCAAACTTATATTGCGGAACACATATAGTAGAGTCTTACTGCAAAGAATGAAACATTTCTGTTACAAATTGGTTGAGATATCCTTTTTTCGTATTTGATCAAAATTTGGTTGAGTTTATGTTTATGACGTCATCACTTCGCTAATTTGCATATGTTAGAAACTTGAATATCTCTGGAACAAAAGAGATATTTGAAAATAGTAAACGGCATTTTTCTTCCCGTACAGACTACTTGCTAATGTTTTAAAACGGCTTAGATAGCACAGATGCGAATTTCATCATAGTAGCACTTTAAGTCTCGCTTTCGAAGTGTAAACTTGAACGAATTCCCAAAGGTCCCAAAGCAGCAAACATCAAAATAATACCAGACATGAAAACAGTCATGAACAGTATCAAGAATTTCATGTAAAAGAGGATTAAGAGTGAATTTTTCTATTAACCAAAGTGCACTTTGATTTGCCAGTGAAAGGTTTCTCGTCATGTATTCCCAGTATAGTAGTATTTGATGGAAATTCCTCCACATTATAAATTTCTTCGATAAAGAAACATGAGTCACGCTCGACTTGGACAATGTTGCTCTTGTCATGCTGCTCTTTCTGTTCTAACTCCATTGGGATTCTATCTCCACATGGAACATTTCCTTCACAGTACACTAATAACTAAAGGCCGCGATTTGAGCCATTGTGAAAGCTGTTGCCTGGTAACCGGCTTCCGACGCCGTGAACTAATAATTTATATTCACTGAAGCGGGAAACGAAACTGAGCCTTGCTCTAGACATTTACAATCATAATTATTTATTTGCTTTTATCAACAAAACATTCAATAAATAGACTCACGTCATATACGCCTATTTCTTCTTGGTATGGTCTGAAATAAATGGAAAATAACAATGAAATATATTGCATACATTTTTATCAATTTCCAAATTGTTTTAAAACGTCCAATTCGTAGTTTGATGTCAGATTTGCTCATCATCAAGAATCAAATGAATAATCATTTCCACTATACACTAAAAAATATTGATAAAAACCTCTGTAGGATTTTAGCATCATTGAGTTTAAATCTCATCCCCAGACCCCCAGGAAGGATAAAACATACCTCTGTTCTCTTGTAGTTCCTAAGAAACAAGAAATATCATGATCAAGATTCAAATTAACTTATGAGAAACAGAAACAGCAGCAGATACAAAAAAACCTCTAAAGAGTGATAATATTATTTACCTTTCTTGCGCAGCCAAACGATGTAAACAATGAGAACAGTGATTATCAACACCAGAACTCCAATTATCGCTGCCAACATGACGTCATTACATTTGCATTTGCATTCTTCAGAAGCTATGATGGAAAATTGAAAATCTTTACATAAACGTTGCTTCCTCTATGTAAACCCAGGCCGTAGCGCTTTTTTTTTCTACTAATGCCGCGGCACTTGAGAAATTAACAAAAGTTAAATACTCATTTATATTTACACATAGTGAATCGCAGAACAAATCAAAAATTGTCAAAATCAATCTAAATATTTGAAACAACAACAAAAAGAATCACATAATGATGATTCGTTTTTTGCTGATACTAGTTAAACACCTAAGTGAATACAGCTTTGGACTAGCTTTTGTACTTAAAAAAATATAACAAACTTATCAGACTATGTTAAGCTGTTGTAAAAAATAAGTACTTGGTAAACAACATTTGACTCTACCTTGTGTGCTTGGTGTGACAGTAGATGATGGAGAAATTTGTTTTATGGAATTAGGATCAACTTTGTATTCGCCAAATTTGTTTTGTTGTGCAGCATCCTTCAGAACAGTCAACACCTCGTTACCATCTACACTTTGGTTGAAGTTCATTACGAAATCGATGATTACACTGCCACACCTAAAAACAAAAAGAGCACTTAGTTGCACAGGAATGGTAACTTTCTGATAGTTGACTTATGTCTAAATACTGCGCCTTTCAACAACACGCGAACTGAGAAGTTCAAAACCCAACTATCGATTGCGTTTTTTCGCTGCCGTCAATCATAATTATGACGAAAACCAACGTATCGCGAAAAAAAGAAACAAGCAAAATGGATCGAAATCTACCAATCACCCACGGATGTGACCTTTTGAACCCAAAGAAGTGAACTTCTGTTTCCCGAGAGGTCCGCTAAGATGATTGACAGCAGCAAAAAATGCAACCGTTTGATTGAACAGAGTTCGCATGTTATTGGAAGTTAAAAAATACACAATTATTTTCTGATTGATATTTAACAATTCTTTGTTTTCATCTGACGTCATCAAAATTCTAAAATCTAAACTGTTAATCCTACAAAGCTATTCTTTTTATATCTTCTAGACATGGAAATCATTAATTTCTATCCAAAGTTTGGTATCGATCCAGTGATTCCTTTTGGAAATAAAGCTATTTGAAATTTGTGATGTCCCGGATGAACGTGTTAATGAACTGTCACAAAAAACGGATATTTTATATCATTTTTAAATTTTCAGACGTGATAATAATTTAGAAGTGGTGTCTAAACAGATTTGAAGTGAAAGCTAATGATATTGGCGGTAGAATATACTCTAATTCTTGTGCAATTTTATGGCGGCCATGTTGGTGCCCCAGAGAAGGGCACCAAGATGGCGGCTGCATACTAAACACTGTAATTTTCTGAAAATTATTTTGGCAATAACTCGGTTATGAAAAACGCTACAAAGCTATAATTTGGACAAAACGTTTCTTTCTGCCAGTTCTTTTACCTGTTAATTTTCCGATGTTGTTCATGCAAGCAAACAGTTTTTGTAATGTTGACGAAAACCACCAAACCGGACTTGAACCGTTTATATATTTTTGTTTTAATATCATAGTACAATCCTCCAAACATTTCTACTTTACCTAAAATTTGTCTGGAAACAATTTGGTATGGCACGTCATTGATCTGTGAGTAAGAAATGTAATATCAGGGTAGTAACGAGGTATATTTTTCATAACTGATCCCATTTTTTTAGCCTAAAATTTGATCTCTAATCCCAAAAGTGATGGGAATTTTGATTTTGCTAGGACAGCTTGATCCCTGATTCCATTAAAACGTCTTAAAACACTGCTGATCCCGATCACACGGCTTGTGATCCCAGATCCCAGGGCTATGATCCCCGATCCCACCCCTTTGCACACCTTTGATCCCTGATCCCATATACCTCATTACTACCCTGTAATATGCTTTTGATGCGTCGAGTTTTTATTGTTTACTAATTTATCAAAACCAAGCTTTTTGGTGTGTTTTTTTTTTAAGCTATGGCAATTAGCAATAAATTGTTAAGGGTGTAAGTACAATTCATGACTTAGTGTTTGCATCACTGTATTTATAAATAAAAACTTATTAATTTTGTCAGTTGCTCTCATTATCTATGCGTTTACAGGTACAATAGTACATAGGTTTTCGACCAGCTTAGACCAATCAAAACGCGCGTAGTATGACAGTTATTTTATAATATAACATTATCCTTTACAATTCAAATAATAAATACCATGATGGAATCAATTCGCCTCATAAAATCATATAACTTACCAACCAGCAGGTGCACCCTGACAGTAACTGTTCCTAAATAGTTTTCAACAGAGCAGGTATACCATCCACTGTCACTTAACTTAGTATCGGGAAACTCCAGAGTACTTTTGTCAATTATTTTAGTGCAAAAATAATTTCCTTTGTACCAGGTAATATTAGGCTGAGGGTTTCCATCCACAGGGCAAGGAATAGATGCAGGACGTCCTTCAAGCACATTAATAGTGTGGCCATCACTGGTAATCGATGGAGGATCTAAAGAAACAAAACAAAGGACAAATAAATAATCAGGCATTATACATGTCTGCACAATAATAAAGAGAGATATTAATTTGTTATAAATGTACAGTGTAACTTGGATATAATGAATTTTCATGTTTTACCGTTTAAACAGTACATGACTACACTGTAGAAGCATAAACGTTATAATCTACATGAATGCGATAGCCAGTAGGAGTACATTGACAATGAAAATAATAAGATGCACCTTACTAGTGATTTTTGCGCAACGTTGGCTACTGTGGTTACAAAACCCTCACATCGTTATTTAACTCTCCAACCATCCCACTTTTGTGGGGCTATGAATAACTAGTTTCTGGAACTGTACAGTAATGTACATATACCTGTTAAAGTGCCTATTGAGTCTACGGCATAACTAATAAAAGCTAATAAATTATGGGAGAAGTTTTTATAGAAGAAGAAAAAGAAGGACGTTATGCCCCCACTTCTTCAGCTAATTAATGTTAGTAAACCTTGAATGTAAATAATGTTCTTACACTGCACATCAATGTCCACCACTGTAGATGTCTCTCCACAAGTGTTGTTTGCAATGCACCTGTATTCTCCAGCTTGAGCTCTGGTGATGTTAGTGATGTTTAATAAATTTCCCTCAATAGGGACATCAGTCTTGGTCTTGACTTGTTTCCAGATAACAGTTGGTTCAGGAATGCCAGTCACGTTACAGTACACTTCAACACCGTCGCCTTCCTTCTTAACAATTTTATTTTCCACTTGTTTCATAGATAGTGGAACTGGAACAAAATAATGTGAAAAGGTTCATTTTAGTTGACAGGTTTTCAAAACAAGCAATACAAATTAACATGTAAGACTCACTGAGGCATCACAAAGGCATACATTTCCAATTAATTTCCAAGCTCTATGAGTCTTAAAAATAAGCAAAAGGAAACCATTCTCCACCAATCAATATAAGGACAATTATAATTGTATGGATTACAAATTTAATTCAGTCCTGCCAACCCTTGCGAGTGGAAAGTCTTTTGATGTCACTCAAAAAATCTGGAAAATTCCAAAAAGCAGTGAGACAACTGGTAAGATCTTCTCATGTTGTCGTTTGGATCGATTAAATTAAAACTAAGGAAGACTAATTTTGCTATTGGTTCAGTTGAACATGAAAATTACAAAATTACAGCGGAAAACTTGCAAAGCGGACCATTAAAATGACTTAGTTAATTGTCTTGCGATTACGAAAACTTACCATTCACAGTCAGAGTGACATTTTTTGTGCTGGTTACGTTTCCCACAAGTTGAAAAGCCACACAATTGTAAATAACTGTTCCTCCTCTTGAAATCTTCTCTATCCATGTTCCACTCTTGCTAAAACTCGATCCTTTTCCATCCTCGAAGAGCAGATAGTTATAAACTGGTGGATTGGCTTCAGATGAGATGCAAGTGAAATTCACCCACAAATCAGAGCACTCTTTGTTTTCAGTTGTGTTAGTTACCAAAGTGACCATATCTGGTTTATCTGTAGAAAAGGATAATCTCATGTTAATACGACTGCATGATGTATTGATATCGATAACACTTATTGACCAATCAGATTAAGTGTTTAGAATGACAAAGTCTTCTGTTGCTTCCTTTGTTATCCATTAAGAGTTGTTTTGTCACTCTAACAGACTTGAGACATATTTTGATGGCTGGCAAGTCAACAACCATACAGTAAGCAGCCAAGCTATTGGAAACAATTCACATGGCAAAGCACTACAAGTAACACATGCGAAGCAGGTGTAGCCGTATTTAGCTTAGAATCACTGAGTTAAGACGTCAAGACATGGAACAACAAAATTATTAGTGTTCACAACCAGAATCTATTCATCCAACGTGGACGTAGCAGAAGGAACAGATGAGTAACTGTGTTGTAACTTAGCTATCTCTTATATTTATTTCTTGAGGCGGGCGGTTCAGCTACCCTACGATTACCTAGACTTCACGATTGTGTCCGCTAATCACTTAAACTTCAAGTCGATCAAGGAATTTTATTTACTTGTGTCTTTTTCTTTTCATTTTCAGTTCAGTTCAGTTATTTGTCAAATAACCTTTCTATTTTTTTGCTTCACTCTCTGTGTTTTTCGTCACCAGTTAGTTTCTGGTTGTTCTGCGTCGATTCCGTTGACATAAACTTGTATATGTATTTAGGTTGTATAGCTAAAGATATCTGTAGGATTATTTATATTTACTTTGTGTACAAATTTATCTCTAGAAATGTTAAAATTTATAATTCTGCATCGTATGCAAATTACGCGCATATAGCCATAATTCTATTATTATACAACAATCGAGCAGTGCAGTGGATCATTATATCTCATATTATTATACTGATTGAAACAAAATAGATAACAATACAATTACGGTTGCTTCTCTCAATGTACGGGGCCTAGGGAATAATGCCAAAAGAAGAGAAACGTTTAATTGGCTGCGATTTAAAAAATTCTCAATTTACATGCTGCAAGAAGTGCATTGTTCAGAAGAAACTTCACACCTATGGGCCAGTGAATGGGGCTACAAAAGCCTTTTTAGCTGTTTTTCTAGTAGCAAAGCGGGCGTAAGCATTCTTTTTAACAACAATTTTGACCTTCAAATCATGAAAACATTTATCGACAACTCAGGCCGTTTCATACTCTGTGACTTAAAAGCAAATGGAAAAATCTTAACCTTAGCAAATATATATGCTCCAAATGAAGACGGCCCCGCCTTCTTTAAAAGTTTGTTTGATCACCTGAAAGATTTCCAAGGAGATGAAATCATAATTGGGGGCGACTTTAACCTCGTTCTAGATATAGAGAAAGATAAGAAAGGTGGCCTTGCCAAAACACACCTCAATGCTCAAAAAACTGTTCATGAGATATGCGAAAATCTCGACCTTGTTGACGCGTGGAGAGTTTTGAATCCTGAAGCTAGGAGATTCACTTGGCGCCGAATGCGGCCTGAAATACACTGCAGATTGGATTTTTTCCTAGTAAGCCAAAGTACTTTGAGCGACGTTACTTTAGCGGACATCCTGCCAGGCTATAAAACAGATCACTCTATGATCATATTAAAAATCTCACTACATTCTAATCCAAGGGGCCGTGGCTACTGGAAGCTTAACACATCTCTCCTAACTGACACTGACTATATTGATTTAATAAAGTTAACTATCCAACAAACCCAGGAAGAATACGATGACGACGAATCAATAAATCCTGCTCTCCTTTGGGACATGATTAAGCTTAAAGTGCGAGAGAAATCTCTCAGCTTCGCAGCCGCCAAAAAAAGAAAAATTATGAATAAAGAACACGGTTTAGAAGAAAGAATCGCGTTTCTAGAAAGAGAACTGGAAAACCCCTCTGTCAGCGTAATGCAAAAAACGACCGCAACAGAGCAACTTGATGGCTGTAAAAGTGAATTAGAAGAAATAATCAGATGGCGCACCCAAGGGGCGATTTTAAGGTGTAAAGCTAAATGGTACAATGAAGGCGAAAAAATACTAAATATTTTCTCAACCTTGAGAAAAGACATTTCAAGCACAGCACAATAAGTCAACTAAAAATTAATGAACGCGAATTTATCACCTCTGATAAGAACATTCTTGCGGAATGTGAAACCTTCTACAAAGAGCTCTACACGTCCCGTCAAAATACAATTCCGCCAGAAAGCGAATTTTTCCAGTCTGAAAACGACACTGTCCTAGATTACAACGAATCAATGAGCTGTGAAGGTCTGTTAACAGAAAAAGAATGTCTAGAAGCGTTAAGAAGCATGGATCCAGACAAATCTCCTGGAACCGACGGCCTTCCCGCTGAATTTTACAAAATGTTCTGGAAAGACTTATCCCCTCTTTTGATTAGAGCACTTAACTACTCCTACGAGGTAGGAACGCTTTCAATCACACAGAGACGTGGAATCATTAAACTTATACCTAAGAAAGACTCGGAACCGCATTTCATTAAAAACTGGCGCCCATTAACTCTCCTAAATTGTGATTACAAAATAGCTGCGAAAGCTATCGCCAATCGAATAAAAAAGGTGATCCCTAAACTTATCAATAATGATCAGACCGGCTTCCTAAAAGGACGCTTTATTGGAGAAAATACACGGCTGATAGATAATATTATAAATTATGCTTCGGAAAAAAATATTCCAGGCCTTTTGCTTTTTGTAGATTTTGAAAAAGCTTTTGACTCGCTTGAGTGGAAATTTATCCAACGTACACTACAATACTTTGGTTTCGGCCCATTTTTAACAAATTGGATTCAAACACTCTATAAAAATATTGAAAGCTGTGTACTTAACAATGGTTGGTCGAGCAGCTTCTTCGAATTACAAAGAGGTGTCAGGCAGGGCTGCCCTCTTTCACCATATCTCTTCATACTATCAGCTGAGATTTTAGCCAAAGCAATCAGGTCCAATAATAATATCACCGGAATCTCTGTTAATAACACAGAAATTAAAATAAGTCATTATGCTGATGACACTACTTTTATCCTCAACGGCACCCGTGTGTCCTTATCTACTACACTCGAAGTGATCGAAAAGTTCAGCAGTGTGTCTGGCCTCAGGCTCAACAATAAAAAGACTGAAGCATTATGGATTGGGTCAATGGCAGGAAAGAAGGAAAAACTCTTCCCCGAAAAGAATTTCAAATGGCCAGAAAACAAAGTGAAAGCTCTTGGAGTTTGGCTCTCTACTGACCCCAACATCACATTGAACATGAATTATGAGGAAAAATTAGATAAAATTAGAAACGTTCTAAACTGTTGGAAATATCGACGATTAACTTTAATGGGAAAAATCGTAGTTATTAAAAGCTTAGCCGCTTCTCAACTAACATATATCTTAGCACCATTGGCTTCAAACCATAAGATTATTAGCGAGGTCAACAATCTTTTCTATAACTTCCTCTGGAACAGTAAAGGAGACAAGATTAAGCGAAGCGTGATAATAAGCGACTATAATAAAGGCGGTCTAAAAATGATTGACATATTTTCGTTTAACAAGTCGCTTAAAACTGCTTGGATTAATAAATACCTTGATGACTCTAACTGCGGAAAATGGAAATAATTTTTTGAACTTGAACTTGGAAAATATGGCGGAAAGCTTGTTTTCACTAGCAATCTAAACAAAATTGATACGTCAAAGACAATCTTGGTACAAGACCCTTTCATACGAGAACTTCTAGAAATATGGTCAGAGGTCAATTTCAGTGATCAAATAATAACCAAGCAACAATTCCTTGAGCAATCCATATGGCACAATTCGCTAATCAGGATCGAAAACAAACCGATATTCTATAACTACTTTTTCCTTCATGGAATTTCCAAGGTATCTCAGCTAATGAAGAACTCGAACAATTTCCTCTCTCTAACAGAATTTACTAATACTTACAATCTACAAGTACAACCTTTGAGATATTTCGGCCTTATATCTGCACTTCGATGCCATTATAATGCAAAATTCCCTAAGGAACCTGGTGACACAATCACGTCCGATAAATTTCTTGATACCTTTGTTAAAAGCAATAAAGGGAACAGGATAGTATATAAGAAACTTCTCTCTTTCAAAAGCACATCACCTGTGAATAGTCAACTGAAATGGAACAACAGTATTGCCTTTGATGACAGATATTCTGCTGATTGGAAAACCGCTTATGGACTGGCAGCTAGGTGCACTAAAAGTACAAAACTCAGAAACTTTCATTATAGATTTCTCCATAGAATCCTACCTACAAATGTTTTCTTAACAAAAATTGGCATAAAACAAGAACCAAAATGCTCCTTTTGTAACAACTTTCCTGAAAATATGACCCATCTCTTCTGGCACTGCACTAAAGTCAAGAGCTTTTGGAACAACCTGACTGAAAAGCTTGAGCACGCTAATATAATACAAATAAATTACCCAAAAAATATTGCCATATTTTTGGGCCTGAGGCCGGACACCTCCACGTTTTCACTACAACTAAACTTCTGCTTTCTTTTAGCGAGACACTACATATGGTGCTGCAGAACCAATAATAAAACGCCGCACTTGAAAAGTTTTTTGATGGTCCTTAACTCCCAATTTCACATTGAATCCCATAAATTAGGTACCAATTTGAAGAAATGGGATCCTTTAGTTCCCATGCTAAATATTAACTAGTCGACTTTATTATCATAGCGCTGTCCCCAACACCCTGTACATTGAGATACCTCTACATTAGCAATTCTGATCCAGTATCTGATTCCATTATGTCCACTTCCCTGCTGCTCATTGCTTACTACCTAATGTATAATTATAGCTATATAAAAGCTCCTCTACATTATCGATAGCTACAACTTACAACCAGTGCTTGTGAAATTTTGTAATTAGTGTTGTATTTAGGGTTAGTGATAATTATACAATTAGCGTTATCTACAACTTTGTAACTAGAGCTAGTCGCAGTTTTATAATTTCTGTTAATGTCAATTCTGTAATTAGTGTTAGTACCAACCTTGTAATTCGTGTTTTTTTGACAATAAAATAATTTGTGTTGCAAAAAAAAATAAAAAAATAAATAAAAAAAATAATAACTGAGATGAAATCATACAATCCAAAACCCAAAGAAAAAGTGTTCCACTTTCACCAGTCTAGATTATCTCTATTTTTAGGACAGTCGTAATGTCACGAATTGAATTTATGTACATGTCCTCCAGGAAAACGGTGGGAACTTTTCAAAAGCCTCACAAAATAACAGTGTCCATCGTGTCTTGTAGTGAAACAGAAAAATCCAGACATCCTGACACTTTAGTAGCAAAACAGTGCAAAAGGGTTTAGCAGCCATTTAGATGTGTTTTGGGAAGATTTTTAAGATTTTGAGTAGAAACGGAAGGATCGCTCCCAGGCACTATTTTGCGTTGTATTTCAAAGTAGGTGAAGACATTTTCAATATTTTGTCAGTTCTCGTGTCAATAAAGATTCAGTGCATGTCCCAATGCCAACATGATCAACAAGCTAAATTTCTGATAGACTTTTCTAGAATTTGAGGCAGTAAAGTTGTATCCCGGCAAACCACTGTTCAAGTAACAGGACTGGGTATTTTTAAATGTCAGGAAATGTATGTTCATCTGTTTTCACTTGAATCCTACTTGGTGAGAAAAGTCTCTTCTTTTTTCTTTCTTTCTAAAAGGCTTGTTAATCTTGGCATGAAAGTTCCAACTGTTAGAGGAAGATGTGCAGATAATTCATACTTTTTTCCAAGTAGCTTGTTTCACTGACTCAGTAACATCGTTTTCATATTTCTACCAATATTAAAATATATCATCATGAATTTCCACACTAACATCTCCCTCACAATAAAGTTGTACATCTACGTGTCTGGTGTGCATTCAATTACATTAGGAGGGGATGTTGACGTTTACCATCGATTGAAACCATCCTCATTATTTTCATAATAAAGACCGCCAAAATATATATTTTACTAAGTACCATAATAATTTTAAACATGTTAAAGGTAACAAGAGAAACATACAGGCCATTTATACCATTATTCAATCTCGTCCCGCGAGCCCGCGATCCTTTAGTTTCAAGCATCACGGCATTCTCGTCCCCAGAGGTCAGCACCAAGAATCGAGACCTCTGGCCGGAACCAATTTGTTGAACATGCGCAGAGTACTCGTTCTATATTCTCAGCCAATCAGATTTGACGGTTAGTCCGCGATTCGCTGACTTCCGGTGTTGGAACCGGCCAGAGGTCAAGATTCTTGGTGCTGACCAAAATGATCGTGGCCTCTGGGGACGAGAATGGCATCACGGACTCTCGCCAGCGGCGTTTATTCAATTTTTTTGATTGGCTGCTAAAACACAATGGATTATAACCGGAAGTTAACCGAAAATCAACATGGCGGACGAAAACATGTAGTCACCTTCCTCATTTTATACAAGGAGAACGTGTAATCCCAGTCGATTCTATGGATGTTTTGGTCGGAAAAGCAGCTAGAGAATATTCTCTCATTCCGTTGCAGATTTTAAGCGACGGGAAAATCACGTTTGTTACATTTTGGTTGGATTCTTCCAGTGGCGAATCGGATAAAATATTTTATCGATCGATCACGCAGATATTTCATCATCTTTAAACAGGTAAAAAAGAAAAGCAAGTTAACCAGTACTCCTCAGAGCTTGTGGGTATCGCTTTTTTCGTCGACAGCAGAAGCATCTCAGCCGGTGATCGTATTGCGTCCTGATTATTTACTCCTGTTGTCTTAACGAAAAACAGCAATTTAATCGGACAACACTGTCCTGGCTTTTTCTTTTTCTTTTTCTTTTTCTTTTTCTTATGAAATATGTGGTTGTGATTCAGTTGTATTTATAAATAGCCTACAGCTTGCACGTGGATTTCCCTTGTGCACAAGTTTGAGTATGCTTCTAGCACTGCAGAGTAAAATATGATCGTGAAGGATTGTCTTGTGATATTGACAGTGTATTGAGTTATATATAAGCAGCATACCGTCACTATAAGCTAATTATTGCTTTATAACTTTCTGAATTTATTAATCAACATGACAAGCAACACTGATCAGTGTTCTTTCCACTATTAAAACGGTTTAATATTATTTTTTGTATGGTCCAAATGCATGTTATTGGATTTCTGGAGCACATGCTATTATTAAATTTTGATGTGCAGGAAATATATACCAGACATTACCGTGAAAGCTCTATTTAGCACCCCCCCCCCCCCCCCCCCATCTATTAATCCCTCTCTCTAATAAGCTCCCCCCCCCCCCCCTTGGAAGTCAAATTTTGTAATAAGCCCCCCTTACCCCCTTTCCATCAGGCTTATGTAAATGACTTTTCAGCAATATTTTCTGGAATTTTAATTTCCAGAACTATCGTTTCGTTGAGTTAGCCGTTAGGGTATAAATGACATTGTATTTTTAAGATAGTTTATACATAACCCATATCTTGTAGTCTGAAGTGTCAGCCGCCTCCTCGCTCCAACCGCCCCGTGGCCCTCTTGTTCTGTTTTTATTAGTGGTGTAATAGTAAAGTTTGAAAAATTAATGTGAATTTTCTCAAAACATTATGATTTGAAATAAGCCCCCCTCTCTATTAAGCAGGAAACCAGAGTTAGGTGTTTGCTTGTAGACAGACTTTTTAAAATCATTGTACATTTCTACTTCACATTTATATTTCTTCTTGGCCCTACAGGCATGTCAAAATACAGGAAGAGTCATAACATTTACAGTGAAACAACACACTTTGATTTAACTAATGAAATATATGTATCCCTGGCTTCCTTCAAAGAGAGGCTCTCTGTCTAAAGGGTTGCTAACTTTATTTTACCTATGGGTGGAGTCTGAAATCTTGTAGCTGTTGTTACCTGTCAGCAATGTAATTATATCTGCTTGGTTGCTATATATCCCAGAGAGGGGGGAGGGGGGTACTTGACCAATGTTTTGGGTATAGGGGTGCCGCTGACGGGATGAGGGTTTGAAACCCTGACCCTGTTAAGGACAAAAAATTACTAAAAACCTACCCTGTGTAGGACAACACCCTCTATTTTAGGACCATGTTTAGGACAAAGGACAAAATACACTCTTGTTTTACACAATGTTGTCCTGAAAATTGTCTGATGACCTGCTAAAGACTGGCAAACGTCTCAGATCTCAGATTGTAAAATACTGTTTAATGACAGCAATCTTGCAACCCCCTGTTTAGGACAGGTCCAGACCCTGTTTAGGACAGACTCACATAAAATTATATACCCTGTTCAGGGCAGAGAGGCCAAAAACCATACTCTGTCCAGTGGCACGTCCCCGTATAGGCCACATGAGGGAGACCCCCTCCCACACACACACACCCGGGCTATACATAAGATTACAATCTTACACATTCTCAATCTTTTATTCTTGTAACAATCTCAGACAAAAATATTCAATCATCCTGTTTTCAGCATATCTCTCTGGTCAGCCCAGGGATTACATCTCCAGAAAGGCTGCTAATACTTGAATGACATAAACTTCTCAAGAAGTCCAGTCAAATATAATTTTATGGCAGGAGGCATTAAGTCGGACCTAATGATTATATAGATCGTTTTCACTCACGTGACCAAAATCATAGGCAACTGTTGCTACGCCGCCATATTGGTGTACCAAAAGTGTAAACAAACCAGCGAGTCCTCTGTGTGTATGATGGTGTTGTGCATGATTGTGGGCTGTGGAAGCAAAAGTGGACGGGATAAAGGAGTTTACTTTGCTAGAGTCCCTTCTATTGTGACAAATCAAGGTGATGAAGCAGAAAATTTGTCCAAAGAAAGGAGATCGCGATGGATTTCGGCGATTAGTAGAGACGATATTACGGATGACATCTTGGAGAATGATCGCGTGTGTGGAAAGCACTTTGTTTCTGGAAGCACTGCCAAAGGCTGGGATAAATTTAATGTTGACTGGGTGCCAACTCTGTTTTTAGGGCACAAGAAGAAAGAAACAGGTCGAACAGATCAGAAGAAAGCAGCAGAGCGAAGCGAGAGAGCGAGGGATCGTGAACTAAACAAACGACCTGCGCATGAAATGAAAGAAAAAGAGCTCCAAGCTGAAAGGGCTACAAAGAGGCAAAAAATTAATGAACCCGGGCAGCAAATCGCAGATGTGTGCTTCGATGTTGATGAGAACGAGAGCGAGGAAATGCCGAACGAAAAGAGGATTCAAACTGATGAAGTCGCATGCACAGAAACTGGCACTCAAACTGAAGAGTTTGATTATTTATTCAGCCCACCAAAACACAATGACAAACCGTTTGATCAATGTGAGTTGCCCATAATGAGGATAAAGTTAGATTTTATACAGGGTTGCCTTCTTTTGATATTTTGAACACTGTTTTTTCTTCAAGTTTTCCCTTATGCATTCCGTGACTCTCAGAATTTGACAAAATTTCAAGAATTTGCCATGACACTGATGAAGTTAAAACTAAACATGCCATTGAAAGACCTATCCTATCGCTTCGATGTTTCCATGTCAACAGTGTCACGAGTTTTTTCTTCCTGGATGGTTGCTTTGGATGTCAGACTTTCACCGCTGATTTCCTGGCCTGATCGTGAAGACTTATGGCGCACAATGCCACAGTGTTTTCAATTCTCATTTGGAAAGAAAGCAACAATTATTATTGACTGTTTTGAAGTTTTTATTAACAGGCCATCAAATCTTCTTGCCAGGGCACAAACATTTTCAGCGTACAAACATCACAACACTGTCAAGATTTTGATTGGGATCACCCCACAAGGCAGTATTTCCTTTATATCAAACGGTTGGGGTGGACGAACATCAGATAAATTTTTAACTGAGAACTGCGGTATCTTAAACAAGATACTTCCTGGAGATCTGGTTTTGGCAGACCGTGGTTTCACCATACATGAAAGTTTGATGTTTCATCAGGCCCAACTGGCTATTCCTGCATTCACTAGAGGAAAAGACCAGCTTGACCCAGTGGACGTCGAGAAAACAAGGGGTATCGCCAATGTGAGGATTCACGTCGAGAGAGTTATTGGTCTCCTACGCAGGAAATACACCATACTATCTGGAATTCTGCCGATTGATTTTATGATATGCAACCCTAATGGTTCCCAGGATGAAGCAATACCTATGATTGACAGAATTATCAATGTTTGTGCAGCTCTTGTTAACTTATGTCCAGGCATTGTTCCTCTTGATTAATTAGGCAACATAAATAAGATTTCATATAAAAATGGTTTGAACCCATGCAGGATCAGTAGTTTGTTTATTGTGATCATCCGGGTGAGAGTTAGTCCTGAAAAGGACTCTTGTTGGTGACTAACAAATATCAGCAGTCACCAACAACAGTACTTTTCAGGAAGATTCTCGCCTGGACAATCACACTAGACAAACTACCATATAAATAAGATTAGCATAACCCAGTGACTGAATATTAGGCAAACTCGCAATCTGATTGGCTACTCAAGGGCGGACCAATTTTCGATAGACTGCCCTGGGAGTGTGCAGTCTCTGCACAAGTTAGATTTTTGAAATCACAAACCAAAACTAGAAATAAACCACTTCCATTGAACAGGTTGGTCGCTGGGTTATGCTAAAACAATTTGTTTAAAATTTATTGTTAATTAGCATGACCAGCAGACTCACAGTCTGATTGGCCACAGGAGCCTCCTACTTATCAGTAATTGAAGTAACAATGTCCCTAGCCTAGAACAGAAATGCACCTAACCATAAGAAATTCAAGTAGTAGGAAATAGCTGCATTGAACCAGCCTGTATACACCACAGCAAATGTGGACGCATTCTGGGAATGTTAAAAGTTACATTACAAGGATTGCTTCCATAAACAAGGCATGTTGCAAACGCTATAGCAAATATGCCACAGTCACTTTGATTATGTTGTTGCTGCACTGGTATGTTAGCAATTCCTTTGAAATTTGGTCCAAGTAAATTCATCGCTAACTCTCTTGATTCTTGTGATATTACTGCATGTGCTAAGCTGTCCAATAAATTAGCATGTCCAGGGAGACACCCAATGGAACTCAAACACACCCAGTGATTGTTGTTAATGTGCACAATCTGGACAAATTCTCCAGTCATGACATCGAACTGTCTTATGGGCCGAGTGTTGGTCTTTGAAAGCCACTAATTTGAGGATTTATCTTGGCCAAAAGACCATGGGCTTCTTGAATAACAGTGCCTTCATCCGTTACAGTTCGGCAAAAGCAAACATTATCATGGGTTTCTGGGGGGTTGATGTTGCTGAAATTATGCTTCCTGGTATACCACCTCCCAAGCACTTCAGGTAGGACACAGGTCCTCCAAAAGAGTGTCACTTTTGGCAAAACAGCTTTCCAGTGATCAGTGTCAGGGCCAATCCTTTGCGCAACTAGTTCTGTCTCCCTATTGTCACGAAAAGCACATACAACAAAATCACAATATCGCTTCGTAATGGTAAAAATCTGTTGTTGTACTTGGTAGTAGTACTGGTGTTTGGTTTTTAGATGAAAATTTCTAGAACTATCCTTTTCCAGACAGGAAGAGGCTTTCAGTACATAGCTGTCAAAGTCACAGTTCTCGATACAAAAAGGGCATTTGACCTCCCCACAACCTTCACCGCAACAGTCACAACAGCATAAAAAATCTGGTGTGGCATGCAGCCACGGGTGTTCTTCATTTATAAAAAGCCCACACCTAACTATTTTAAAGTTTGTGTGTGTCGCTTTCATTTTTTCCTCATAGGCCTTGATGGCATGCTCTTCATGTTTGCACCCGTGGAGAACAGCTTTAGTGTTTACCTTGTTAAACTCAGGGTAACAAACAGATTGAATAAGGGATTGAGAGGGGAGGGCAGGGTTTGAGCCACTTGCAGCCTTGCACTGAGAAGCGCCAATTCTCCCAGCTCTGTGTTTGAAAAAGTTGTTCCCCTTTGCCTGTGTGATGGTATCCCTCTCAACCTGAGTGATCTGCTCCTTAGTTATCTCGATATTGACCTCCTGGCAAGTTTTCACTAGTTCAGGATAAGTTAAATCGAGATATTTTTTTATCGAAAAGATCATTAATTGTTGGCACTGAGCGGCTTTTTAGAACATAACTGTCAGCATACTCTGGAATTAAGCTGAGTGCGATGGGCTTGCTTTTACTCTTGCTAAGTTCAGAGTAGAACAAGTCCATTTCCTCTTTTGTTGGAGCTGGAATTTCCTTTGACATATTTTTTTTAACAGGTAAATCAGGATTATAATCAGTGGGGTTGAAATCATTTGGAAGATTATCAATGCTTAAATCCAAGTCAGCTTTCATTTTTCGTGCTGATGTAAAATTTATATCACGGATCCTTGAATAATCAACTTGTTTGACATATGTTGGTAGAAGCCACGTGCATTTGACCTGGGTGCAAGAAAGCCGACCATTGATCTTTGTCCATGCTTCGAGGTAGAATAGTACACTTGCTATATGCGAGCAAGATTCTGCCAGTCCAGCCTTGCAACCCAAACAGTGAGCAGAAACGATCGTTCCTTGTCTTTCTGTGATAATCCAAATAGGAATAAGCGAGTCATTCATGCGCTGTGAATGCCTTACCTTCGCCAGAACACCAAACTTGTTGGCGATGATATGTCCTTCAACGCTCGCAATAAATCCTGACACCATCTGATTGTACGCCTCGAGACTTCGGAAAGCTTTAAACTGTAGTTGAGTGTAGAAGCTCGTCTCCAAAACAAGATAAAACAGAAGATCTGTTGATTCAACTGGAGGTAGGCAGTCCGGCTCAAAGTGCTTTCCCTCGAGCAACACGGGGTCAATTCCAATGGCTGAAATTTTACCAAATAACGCTCTTTCACTCGTAGGTCCAACTTTTTTGCATATTCAGAAAGAGGAAAAGAAGACACACTTTCAGAATTTTCACTTGATGTGATTTTGCTTTGCGAAGAATCCATTTTACAAGTCCGCGATCGTAGTTGTGACCTTTATTTACATATCATCGCATGGCGCGGAGGTACACCAATATGGCGACCGGAAATGATGTGACGTCACGTGAAAACGATCTATATTGTTTTGGTCTAAGGATCCAAATGTCCAGATTCAAGTCTTGTGTTCTTTGTCACAGTACCTACTGTACATGTAGGATCTCCCACTACCAAAATTGAGGCTTTTTTCAATTTGGCCCCAAACATATGCTAATACCCAAGTATACCCACTTGCAGATCATCCTTTGTAGCATTTTGCAAGGCAACTATGTAGATTTGAATGCAAACCTGAATCAAACTACGACTATCCAGAAGACTGTATTTAAATAGGAATCATGCTTGTATGTATGCCTGCATAAGTGAATTTAAAAATTAGCTGATTTTCACATTCAACTATTTTCAAATTGGACAGCATGTGCTCATGTTGCATATACAAATTGGCATAGTCCAGACTAAAGTTCTAAATAAATATATTGGTGTCTGGTAAGAGATTGTAATGAGTACGTTATTACTGGTGAAAATTTGTTCAACAACAATTTTTGCAGATTTTAGTGCCTTCTAAATATGTCTTCCAAGGCACTGGAAATTATTAAATTGTGTTATTTTGCTAGTAAATGTACTTGGTAGAATTCGTACCAATCATAATGCATAAGCAGTGAGAATAGCAAGGCTTTTTCAATACACATAAACTCAAAAAAATAAATGATAAACTATAGACTTTAAAAAATCCGAAAAGATTCACAGGGAAAATACAGTTAAGTTTGCCTTTTACATTTCTAATTAACCTTGCATATGCATAGAACGATCTTTACAAAAAATAATCCTAAAAATACAGTAAACAAGCAGAAGTATTTAATGTACCTTATCACTGCTTCTCAGAACGAAAATTATTTAACCAAAATATATCCATCTACTTCATTTTTTCTTAAAGTCTGGATACTCCAGGACTCTCTGCTGGCCCATATTCGCGATGGAAAAATAGAACGCCACGAAGGACCGCATGATGAGATAACTTTATATCGATCCGTATCGAGTAAGACTGCAAAAACCGGCATATTCTTGTCAATTAGAAACGGAATACCTCGTTGCGCTTTAGTACACGTAACACGTTGTTGTCTTTATCATTTCCAAGCCGTAACAAAGGATTCTTGACAAAGATTTGACCTCTAAATTCCCCATAGAACATCAACAGTAAAAATATTTGGCCGCCATTTTGAACCAACTCTGAGTTTGCGCAGTGTTACCGGAAGTCCTAGAATCTGGAACTTTTCGTTGGCCCTGGCCAGAGTTCGAGATATTGGTGCTGACCAAAAGAATCGCGGGCTCTGGGGACGAGATTGACCATTATTTTAGTCAAGCATTCCGGTAATTTTGGATGAGAGGTAAACTAAATGCTATTTTAGTTTGTGAGGTAAAGCCGCACTCGGGCCATGCTGGCCCACACACTACCGGAGCTTATCCAAAATTCCGTAGCCTGCCTAGGAGTATCGCTACTTCCCCTGTATGGGATGAACGTCTATCGCAGGATACCCCCAGCATTGTATAAGTTTTCCTTAACAGTTCGCCGGAACCCATAAAGTGCCCCAAAAATTATAACTAAGGACCAAACGTTTCGGGCTTTGCCCTTCTTCAGTGGTTTAACGATGAAAAATGACAATGAATCAGTAGCCTGTTGCAGGTGTTCGGATAGTGAGGTAGCGACGCGAAAAGACGCGCGCTTCGCGATTCCCTTCGCGCGTATTTTCGCTTCGCTCCCCACTATCCAGAACGCTTGGAACAGGCTATTATCTCAGTACCACGCAGTTTTATGAACTTTTGTCCTTGATTATTACCCATTTATATTACTTGCTGGAGAGAGGCACTGTGAGACTGGGGGAAAGTATCCTGAATAGCAGTTATTACAGTTGAGCCCGCAGTCAAATATTATTTTGTTTTTAAAAAGTATGCAAACGAGTTAGGCTCGATTTCCGCCGCTCTGTCGAGTCCGGTCTTCGTTCTTGCTCATTTTCCCGAACAGCGGCTGGTAATCTGAGCCTACAAATGAGGCTAATGGGCCAAAACAATGCCAGATTGACCCTTTTTGCCTTGTTTGCATGTCAAACGGCAAACAATACCAGATTGACCCTTTCGCCTCGTTTGCATGTCAAACCGCTGACATCTGTAATAACTGCTATATATTGCCCCCGTATTGTGTTGCAGGCGCAAGTTTGTAAACCTCACATAAGCGGACGCGGACATCTAGACGCGGTCCCAATGGTGTCTGTTTATGAGAGGTTCGACTGTAATGATTACTCCATGTACATTTCAAGTATTCCTTAATACAGTGTATATATTCCTTAGTACATGTACATCTTGATTTCATTGCTGTGCACAGGACAATCAACCACAGAACAGAACAGAACAGAACAGAACAGAACAGAACAGAACAGAACAGAACAGATACAGTTAAAGCTGTACTTACGGAAGACATTGATAGATGCATTCTTTATTTCCTTTTCACACATATTCTCTGCTTCACATCTATAGTCTCCAGAATATTGGTGAAGTTCAATATGTTTCCATCACTGCGTTGATCATTGCTCTCTTTAATCCAAGTGACAGTTGGCTCAGGATCCCCAGATACCTCACAGTTCAGGTTATAAGTATCACCTTCAGTCACTGTATTTGAAGAGCTGACAACTCTGACAACAGACGCAGAATCCACAAATAAAATGCAATAATTAAATTTACAGCTTTAAACGGTGCTCGTTGTTGTACGATGGTCTTCTGAAGCGGAAAAACCCGCAACATTGTGTCCAAGAATTCGTCGCGGATATAGAATTCCAGGAATTGATACACGAGGGATATAGACTCGTGTACTGCATTGTGCCACGACAGAAGTGGAATTGCTAAACAGCCTGTCAAGGAACATTGGATGTTTCAAAATCTCCGAAAATAGTCCAATCAATAATGTTTTCATGTTTATTTGTTTTACCTGTAAGAGCCTTGATTTGCAATGATTGTTTGAAAGGACCTATGACGTAGCACTCCTTTACTGTTTTTCAAAACTTAAGGCATTGTGTTACCTTTCACAAGGTGTTTACAATACCGCTAAAACGTTATGCACACTTTGGGGACATATTTTTATAGTACCTATAAAGAATGAAATATGTTCACTACATCTTACTATGACTTCCACTGTGCGATTAACAGGAACACCAACTCCATTGTAAGCTGTACAGCAGTATGTTCCATTTGAGCTTGTCTTGATATTGCTCATGACATAATTCTCATCCACTACTTGCAGTTGTTCACTGTCAGTACCATTTTCCCAAACTCTTGTCCAGGTGATGTTTGGTGTTGGTTTACCAGTTGCATTACAATTCAGAGTAACCATGGAGCCTTCACAAACATTCTGACTATTACTCACATTTCCAATTTCAGAGAGTTCTGTAAAATAAAATTATTTATGAATAAACGATAAAGAGATCGAATTCAACAATGCGCAAGAGAAGGAAAAGCCACTAAGTACAAAACTTAGTGCCTAATAATTTGCGTATATTGAGTTATGTATACACGCTCGCGCTATTGAAATAGATAGCGTGTTATAAATAAAAATATATAATGCGTTAAAAATTATCATGGCCGATTTAGATTACACACTTTTAGCTTTAACTGCAATAATTTCCTTGCAGCCTTTCAAGTAAACCCTATCCACGAGATGAAAATTGAACTATTGATAATTCTGCATTGACTTACTCCCATCGGTCTATTCATTATAACCCGAGTTTGTTAGATTCCTCTTCCGAATCAAAACGTACATGTACTTGTTTTTTTATATTTATGCATTTATTGAGAACATGATACATTACGTTACATAATGAACTGTGTGAAACTCGCTGAAACTCGCGCTGTGATTGGTCTAGAGTACTTTGCTAGAGTACAAGCGGCAGAAGTTATTAAAAATTCGCCAAAACAACCGGATTAGATCGGAAGCACACGAGTCGCCATGGTAAGATGTGAAGGCTTCGGCGACGAAACGGCACGACAAAGAAATAAACACCGACAATTTCCAAATCTGGCCTCAAAAGCAAAGACAGGTGCGACAAACTGAAAGAAACTTCTGGTACTAAAATATTGAATTCCTGCATGACAACTACCCTTCGCGCACTTGTACCACGACCGCCTCCAGCCCTCCACCCCCCACCTCCACTCCTCCAAAGAGCCACGCTTCGCGTTCACAGGTTGCTTTTCAATCGGCTTATTGAGATTTAATTCAACGGTAATTAAAGGCGAAAGAAGAGTATTTGCTATAGTTTGACGCTGAACTTGACTGGAAACAAATTCAGTTCACTTTTACCTGGCGTTTCCCCTCATCTGTCATCAAGTCTACGCTTGATCGTTTTGGCTAGCCTGTGTCACATCCGTCATCTCCCCACGAGGCTTTGCCTCGTGGATCCACAGCTACTTTGACAATGTTATGACGAAATTCACGATCAATAACATCATAACTTGCACCCACGAGTAACGGTTTTGTGCACGCTTTTATCCTAAAATCACTTAAAGAGGATAATTTGAACATCAAAATTATGCAATAAAAAATATTGGTCACCGGGCTGGTTTACGAGAAAACGATTATTTACCTTCCTGGCGAGCATAGCCTCAAAGAAAAAGCCGCCATGTTTTTAATGTGCGCGCGCTATAAATTACGCGCAAAATTCCTACTCGTTTAACGGATAAGCGTTAGTGTACGTTCGTTTTACCCCCTTTTTTTAAGGGAATGGGGTGTCCAACGAAAAAAAGGAAAAAACTCTTAGAAGTGTCAAAAAACTTTTAAAGCACAAACGTTTCTGGCTTAGCCATTCTTTAGTGTGATGATGAAATACAATGTACTGTAAGCGCGCACACGTAGAATGCGCGCGCAAGAAACAGAGTCAAAAAAACTCCCATGTAAGCGCATGCATGTGAAACACAGAGAGTCGACGAAAACTGAAACTAATGTTCAGGCCTGAAAGTACCAAGCTCAAATATCAGCGTCATTTCCTGCTGCTTGCGGCGGGTGTTACTGCCGGTGTACTGTTTGAGGCCACGGACCATGATGCCATCCAGTGAGTGGGAAGCTGAGTTGAAACGCTCAGCTACGGGAAAGCCAGGAGACTGGTTGCGAATACTACGCAGGTGCTCACTGAAGCGTTCCCGTAGCCGCCTCCCAGTCTTACCGATGTAGGAACAGGTACAGCAGTGGCACGTGATGCAGTACACCACATTTACAGACCGACTGGTAAAGCGGTCACGGATGGTATATGCGTTCTTGGGCCTTGTAGATGTGATGTTCTTGCACGGAGGCAGCGAGGACGACGGCAGGTAAACGATCCGGCATCAGTGTGTGCGATGTCTGCATAGTGCAAGAGAACATCCCTGAGGTTTCTGTCTCGACGATATGACACAAGAGAGAACTGAGGGAAAATCCTGTGTGTCACGGCTTCGGAGGACAAGAAGTTAAAGTTGTCGAGCATGATACGCCTTGTGCCATTGTTGAAGGGATGGTACGTCAGTACTAGCGGCACTCTATTATCTGTGGCACCGCTCAGACGTGGTGGTGGTGTTAGTGCCTCGTCGCGTGGAACGGTTGAGGTGGGGTCCTACGATAGGCTCTGGCCGTGAAATCGTCGTCGTCGGAACAGATTCGGCTGGAACTGGCTGTAGGGAATTGCCAGTTTACAGTGATCTATGGAGTGACGTGTGGTGGAAATAGTTACGCGTGTCAGTCCCCATCTGTAACCTGTTGTTGTTTTCCCCAGCTTGATATCGAGAAACGGAAACGGTTGGAAGTTGGAGACGTAATTGATGAAGCCAAATCTTATTTAAATTTAGGAATTGAATTTTTTTCCTAATTGGAGAAGCTTAAGTATGGATATGGAGTCCTGTTCTTTATTAATTATATAGCATTCAGACACCAAACTATCCCATTAGGTGGCTGTATGATAATAATAATAATCATCATCATCATCATCGTAATAATACAATATTTATTATAGCTACATAAATAGTTGGCAGAATAATAAATTAGTGAAAAAAGAAACTAATGTAAACAAAACAATCATGAATAGATAAGTCAATGTAACTGTAGTATAAACACAGGTAGGATATTTTATTTATTTATTTTTTAATTCAATAACACTATGTTTTAATAGACAGGTGAGCATAATCGGTATCACATGGCATAGCATGAATTATTGTCATTGACTCCAGAATTTAAAAAAAAATGTTCTAACAGTCTGTGCCAATGTTTTTCAAACAACTAGTATAAAAAAACCAGGGAAGCTGGCGAATTACAACTCAGCTGAGGAGATTTTTATGACACAATCAATTTTACTGAAATGCAATGAAATTTATTTCTCCTTGAAAGTTATCAGACTTATCTTTAAGTCTTCCATTCGACCCATCCTCTGCACTTCACTGATAGTTTCCCTTGGAATCCAGCCCAATTGTTTGTTGTCACTGCCAGAAATGAAAACACCAATTGCCTTTTCGTTTCCTCGGGATAAATCCATTTTAATTTCTTGTAAATGAAGGTTGATGCCTTTCGAAAAGAGGTTAAAAGGCTTTAGCTTAGCTTACCTGCATGTGATCCGTTTCGAAACTTCTCAATTTAACACCAACATTTTTGCACGAGTTCTCTTCCTTTTCTTTATAAGTTTTTCCGTCCATCTTGAAAATTACCCAGAATACATCTCGAGGACAGATGGGTTGAACGAGAGGGCCCTGGGAAAGACACGAGTTATCTTCTGGTTAATTTCCAAGATGGCGAACGAAGCTGGCGATCAATGCAAAAATAGTACCTTTAGCAATCCTTTATTCAGTGAAGGGCTAAATGTAACAAGTCTTTATGAGTCATGGATTATGTTTGCCAGGCCAACTACAATGAAAGCCATACAGGATGTAGCTGGATGTCACGTTGAACCAATGTACAAATCTTCTAGTACCAGGTAACTTTATAAGAAATATGGAATGCAATCAGTATGTGTAGTATTTAAAGGATTCTGGCTACATCCCAGGCTATCATTGTCAGCTGGAATCCTCATTAAGCTCCATCAGATTATAAGATGATACTATTGCTGCTGCTATTCATTAACACAAACAGCTTCTATGTAAGTCTTATATATTTGCAAAGTAATTAGATTTGCCACTACAAACAAAATTTTTTGTAAATCATTAGTCAGCTTAAATCTAAAAATTTAATATTCTGTTATTATGTTTTTGTATTTCTTTGTCTCGCTTAGAAGTATAAGACTAAAATTTACTATTTTATGAATACTTTTTCGTGGATTCACTGTTTGTGACCCCATGCCTCTGGAATTTCTGCCATGCTTAGCATTGTAGCCTTTTTGTTAGGCATCAGCAAACTAGTTAGTGCATGTTCAGGTTGTTCCTGGTAGTTCCATTGACAATCCAATGGTGACTCCAAAGCATGACAAGGTTAAGTAAGAAAAACCTCATCTCATCTAACCACAGAGGCTATTGGAAATTCTAGAAGGATGGGACGGGTCAATTTACGTATTTTTTTAAAGGTAAAGACCCTGTTTTTCTTACAAATCACTATCTTTTGCACTTTTGAAATCCATATTCTTTGGCGACTTCCCTCTGTGGATTAATTTTGAATTACACTGAAAGTAGGATGAGATAATTAAATTGGTATCTACTTTGCTTAGTGGCGAGATTGAGCGAGTTTGTGTGAGATAATGCGAGTTTAGGCGAGTTAAGGCGAGTTTAGGCGAGTTAAGACGAGTTAAGGAAGTTTGAACATAATCTCAAGTTGCGAGTTAGGGCGAGTTAAGGCAAGTTAAGGTCCCAGAGTAGGCCTCAAGATAGTAAACCAAGACAATCTGGTAACTGCATGAATGCTTTTAGAGATGTGCCAGGCTACATTTGTTTTCTACTTTTTTCCTATATGATTTTATAAACAGAAATAAACATTAAACCGTTTTCCACATATTTTGTAAGCGTTTTTGTCTCTAAACAAAAACAATTCCAGTTAATATTTCTTATTATTATACGACGTGATGTTTTAGAGTGCGAATACGCACAAAGAGGAGAGCAGATATGAGACCGTATTACACGGGTCTCAGTCCCCTGACCGCGCGCTACGGAAAACACTGTTGAAAGCCTATATTTTAGGAAAGATATTATGTCGTATAATAAACAATTTATTCAGCGGAAAGATGTGTAATACGGCTGGGTATTTTTACGAGTCAGTTTTTATTTTTTCGAGCCTTTAGGCGAGAAAAAATAAAAACTGACTCGTAAAAATGCCCAGCCGTATTACACAACTTTCCGCTGAATAACCTCTTTGTATCCGATTGAAAAAAAAAAAACTTTTTTACTCATAAAGAAGATTCCGAATGGCCGAACAGGAGTGGGAATGATTGAAAAAGATACCGAACTCACAAATGTTACAAAGTTTTTGATTAATTTTTGACATCTTTTGATGGGTTCCGTTTTGTGGCGCCACATTTGAACTAGACTAGAAACTAAAACCATTCAAATTTTACGACTTCGCCTCCAACACTTCTTGGATTTTGATTGGTCAAGTCAAACGGAACCCATCCGAAAGTCGTCAAAAAGTTGTCAAAAAGATGTCAAAAATTAATCAAAAACTTTGTCGAGTCGCAACGGTAGCGTCATCTTCACTGTAAGCTATTATAGGAAGCAAATCAAGTAACACCTTCATATGGATTATAGGCTGGGCCGGATAACAGTTAGCGCACGTTTTCTATTCAATTTTCCGGCTTTTATCAAAAATTGAAAATATATTGCATTTCTTATTTTAATATCGGAAATTGCATAATCTATAAGATTTTTTGTGTGTTATTTTCTTTTTGCTGTTATTTAAAATCTTCTGAGTTAGTTTTTTGTGTGTGTTTTCTAGAATCTCAAAAGATAATTTTCACACACCAGATAATCAATGTTGCTTTTTTCGCCTTTACGAGGTATCAATATTGACATTTCGCTACTGTGATTGGCGAGGCGTACTTAAATCCGCCACCGGTTCAGAATTTGTAGCTTTTGTTGTGTTCCTTTTTTGATATGAGCGAAATGATATATATATTGTGAAATTACGCCTCCATGTAATGACGCCACAAAATAATTTTATCGCCTGTATAATTTGCTGACCGACGATCGAAATTCTTTTGGTTTTGAAATAGGTTGAAATTGTGCTTCGTTCGTTTACTTCCGATATTCAAGCGAGTGCGAGAGTTTTATTTACATTTACATTTACATTTACATTTACATTTACATTTACATTTACATTTACATTTACATTTACATTTACATTTACATTTACATTTACATTACATTTACATTTACATTTACATTTACATTTACATTTACATTTACATTTACATTTACATTTACATTTACATTTACATTTACATTTACATTTACATTTACATTTACATTTACATTTACATTTACATTTACATTTACATTTACATTTACATTTACATTTACATTTACATTTACATTTACATTTACATTTACATTTACATTTACATTTACATTTACATTTACATTTACATTTACATTTACATTTACATTTACATTTACATTTACATTTACATTTACATTTACATTTACATTTACATTTACATTTACATTTACATTACATTTACATTTACATTTACATTTACATTTACATTTACATTTACATTTACATTTACATTTACATTTACATTTACATTTACATTTACATTTACATTTACATTTACATTTACATTTACATTTACATTTACATTTACATTTACATTTACATTTACATTTACATTTACATTTACATTTACATTTACATTTACATTTACATTTACATTTACATTTACATTTACATTTACATTTACATTTACATTTACATTTACATTTACATTTACATTTACATTTACATTTACATTTACATTTACATTTACATTTACATTTACATTTACATTTACATTTACATTTACATTTACATTTACATTTACATTTACATTTACATTTACATTTACATTTACATTTACATTTACGGCCAGACAACAAACGTGACATCATGAAGTTTTATTTACAAAGTCCGAGCGCTGCGACGTTAAAAGCAGAGAAATTCGTTGCAATTTATTACAAACAACTATTTACGAGGCTATAAATGATTTAAACTTATACTAAAAAAAAACCCGAACGTTTTTTACTAAAAAGTAATCATCAGGGCTTCCCGATTTCGCACCAAATCAGTCAGGGGAAAAATTGAGACGTTTCGTGCTTTTATTTAACCTTTAATTAAAAGTTTTCACTTTAGATGTGCATATGCTAGTTGATAAGCAAATAATTATTCACGGTTTGCCTGTCTGAGAGCTGAATAACGCACGTACGCTTTCCCAGAAAACGAACTCTGCCCTTAGCTATTCAGTTCAGTGGTCGCAGTTCAATTCATTCAGTGTAGTTTTTGGTATTTTCGTAAAGAATTCGTAAGTATTAAGCAAATTCTCTTGTCCGGCCAGCTATTTAAAATTACACAAATGCGGAGTTTTCTTTCCTTTCCTGTCTGCTGTTTTACTATAAGTAACTTACTTTTTTGGCTATTTTGTCAAATTTATTGGTTCAAGCGTCTCATGGCATATCTCATTTATACATGGTCATTTTCTCAGCCTGGTACATGATTACTCTTATGAAGTCCGCCTTTGATGGACGTCTGGCACAAAACAAGTCAGGCGGCTATGTTTTCGTGAAACTGGGTACAGGGTTAAGTTTACTTGAAAAGTTCTGTTAAAAAAATAGTTTACTTGAGGCGTGTATTTGTAGGGCTGCGTAATATCTCAAAGTTCTCAGTTTTAAGAATTTCCGTTATCTCGAACTGAATTCCCGCGATTTGGAACTTCCATGTCTCCTATAGAAGTTCAAGATAGCGGTAATAAGTTTGCTCGGGAATTTCATAGTTCCCGTATATCGAACTTCCGCTATCTTGAACTTCGCACATTCATTTCCCATATTTTCATTTGCATATTGTTTCACAGGTATCCCAAGCTCATTGTATTGCGAAATATCGTTAAAATATAAGGGTTTGCATGGAAATTTAGGAGCTAGAAACACGAAATAGAAAAACAATAAAAACGACTTTAATACCTTATGTCCATTGTATATTCCTTGTGTTTGCGTATAGTTAATAGAGGAAAATGGTTATGAAGCCGGCCCGACAAACTTCAAAGGAGCAAACAAAGAGTTATGTTGGAAGGTCCACGACCGTGCACAATCTTTTGTTTTGCGATGGTTGAATTACGTAATCGCAACGTTTCTATTGGTTAGTTGCTTGAACACACAAAAGCACATATTATAATTTGTAAGGTTTTGTGCACGGTCAAGGCCAAAACAGCAAACAAAAACACATAATAAAGAACTGCCCTTTAGGCTGTTTTAGAACTAAAAATCGTTGAAATCTCTCTAAAACACCACGCAAACAAGACAGTCGTTTTTAATCAGATAAATATTGCTTTTTCTATTTTGTATTTGTTATTGTAAGAAATACGAAATAGCAAAGGACTGTGCAAGAGATACATGGAAAATGCCTGCTATAATATGAATATGATGAGCTAAAACACAAGTTAGTAGGTATCAAAAGAAGTACATTTTATAATTCCTTGATCTTGTGACGTTATTATGTGCCATATAAAACGTCTATAAGACTATGTTTGTCATAGTCCTAACACTCACCCACTTCACCCGGTGTGAATCAGAGCGTAATAAAGGCCGCTTTTCAAGTTTAAGTACAACTTAAACTTGAAAACCGGCCTTTATTTTATTAAAATATATAGTCGAACCCCTGGCAAGTGGCTGCTTAATAGGGGTTGGCCGCTTAATAGGGGTTTTATTTACAGTGTTATAGTGATATTGGGACTTTGATAGCTGGCCGCTTAGTAGGGGTTGGCAACTTAATAGGTGGCTGCTTAATAGGGGTTCGACTGTATATCAATTGAAGTACAAGTAAGAAATAAAACATGCCAATGATGACATAAGGAGCAAGCATAAATACAATTTTCACCAATCTTCCTGTTAGTTGTCGTAAGTGTTTTCCAATTCATTGAACAGTATTCTTTATATTCTGGAACACTCTTGACGTAATGAAATCAAGAGCATATCGCGAAAACACATTTCAACGAATGAATAATTGATATGATCAATTACAAATTGCAGAAATCAGAGATCGATTGTTGCTGCATAATAAATGAGCAACCAAATTCTCATGACCCCCCGGGGTTACTCAAAAACGTTTTATATGGGGAGGCTCCGCCCAGAGGTCCAACCCCTTACCCTTTTATATACCATTTTTGACAGAAAAGGTACCCCTTTCATATACCTTCCATTGAAAATGATACCCCTTTCATATACCTTCCATATAAATTATGAAAATGGTACCCCTTTCACATACCTACAGTAGAAACACTGCATCCCTTTTCTATACCCTTGGAATGAACTTAATGAACAATATATATCTCCAGAAGGAAGTGGAAGGAAGCTGTCTTACGATGGCTAAGAAGTTCAAACCTGCAGTCCACCTCATACCTAAATGACAGTTTTCCCTACCATTTTCTATACTCCAACTCGTAAAATCCCTACCCTTTTATATCAGCCTCCAGTCTGAAAAGGTACCCCTTTCGGGCGGAGCCTCCCCGTATAGTCCATTATAGGGAGTACCCCCCCGGGTATGACCCCTTAAGTTTTTATGTCAACAGCAGGTACTGAGTAATATACCACTTAGAAATCAAACATGAGTTGACTGTTGAAGTAATTTTACGTGGATTGCTACTAAATGATACAACAAGGAGTAAACGACACAACCACACGGTTTTTGTTTTCCCCTTTGTCGTCAGAAGAAGTCGATGTCAGTGGACATCGAGTTCTTAAACTGCCTACGAAGTAAACAATAAGTTTTCCAGTATGCTTCTTTATGTGTTTATGTCTATTACACAACAAATCCACACAAACATCGGACGCGAAATAGTCTAACAAATCAATGAGAAAGAACTCGAAAACTCAGCGAGAACCTCAGAAAGGAGCAAAGTGGATTTTACATTTATTTGGAATAGAAAATTAATCTGAGAAAAAACTTGCACGGTAATTATTATAAAAAATTAAAAATGGATTGCAATTTTCAATGTTGTTCACAATCACTCTCATTTGAAGAAGAAGAAGAAGAAGAAGAAGAAGAATTATTCCAGCTTATCCATCTTTGTGAAGGTGTTACTTATTTGCTTCCTATAATAGCTTGACCATGAGGGGACACACAGACTTTCAACTGTAAGTACCTCATACAATTTACTAGAAGTTAGTTCTAGTAAATTGTATACCTAAATTTAAGCCGCACCAGCTGAGGTGTCATAATCCGTTTCCAATGTCAAGAACTGTTCGCAGATTGAAAGGAAACCAGATCAAAAGGAGTGATGCCTGTGGAGTAGAATCGTCTCGTATGTCTTGAAACGTGACTGAATGATGTTGAATAAATATGATCCAAATAAAGCGTAATCGAGTTTATATAATCAAAGGCCGGCAACTTGCGGTAAAATAATTCGATAATTCTCGCCCGTCGATATACTCTAGATAGAGGATACCATCGACGCCAGTACGTCCCAATACTCAACTGAAACGGGTCACTTGGTCACGTAAAAACACTCTCGAAGATTTGGGAATTAATTGTTATAGCCGGTGGACTAGTTCATAGTATTTTAAAAAGCATATAAGGACCTCTTCCTGTAAAGCGTTGACAGTCCTGACATTTGCAGGCTACCTTGTAGGGCTTTCAATAGAAAGTATGTATCAGAATGCATAACTATCGATATGTATGTACACAATTATGATCCAACCAGTTTAATACATGTATGTTTCATAGCGGGATTTCCATCTTGTACAATAAATCAAACAGTACAAACGAGTCATGAACCCGAGCGTGCATCGTAAAGACAGCGTGTGGACACAATAACATTTATAAATGAAATTAATTTCAAAGATTGGCCAGGCCAACTTATAATTTCGCGACATTATTATAAGGGTTGTAAGACTTTAGACTGGGTCGGCATTAGTATCTCTTGGTTATTCCATACCGCTGGGTGGGCCACCTTACAGTACAGACGAATATTAAATTATAGCGTGCTACGCATTGGTATCTCTTGGTTACTCCATACCGTTGGGTGTGCCACCTTACAGTACAGACGAATATTAAATTATAGCGTGCTATATCTTGGTTATTCCATACCGTTGGGTGTGCCACCTTACAGTACAGACGAATATTAAATTATAGCTTGCTATATCTTGGTTATTCCATACCGCTGGGTGCGTCACCTTGCAGTACAGACGAATATTAAATTATAGCGTGCTACGCATTGGTATCTCTTGGTTACTCCATACCGTTGGGTGTGCCACCTTACAGTACAGACGAATATTAAATTATAGCGTGCTATATCTTGGTTATTCCATACCGTTGGGTGTGCCACCTTACAGTACAGACGAATATTAAATTATAGCATGCTACGCATTGGTATCTCTTGGTTACTCCATACCGTTGGGTGTGCCACCTTACAGTACAGACGAATATTAAATTATAACGTGCTATATCTTGGTTATTCCATACCGTTGGGTGTGCCACCTTACAGTACAGACGAATATTAAATTATAGCGTGCTACGCATTGGTATCTCTTGGTTACTCCATACCGTTGGGTGTGCCACCTTACAGTACAGACGAATATTAAATTATAACGTGCTATATCTTGGTTATTCCATACCGTTGGGTGTGCCACCTTACAGTACAGACGAATATTAAATTATAGCGTGCTACGCATTGGTATCTCTTGGTTACTCCATACCGTTGGGTGTGCCACCTTACAGTACAGACGAATATTAAATTATAGCGTGCTAGGCATTGGTATCTCTTGGTTACTCCATATCGTTGGGTGTGCCACCTTACAGTACAGACGAATATTAAATTATAGCATGCTACGCATTGGTATCTCTTGGTTACTCCATACCGTTGGGTGTGCCACCTTACAGTACAGACGAATATTAAATTATAGCGTGCTATATCTCGGTTATTCCATAACGCTGGATTCTATAGCGATATTATCATTATTGTACTCGGTTACGCTGTAGCATGAAAAACACGAATAAAAACTAAAATGTAGTAAAATATTATGTATAATAGATTTTAATTTCACAGGCTAGGAGGGCAAACGTTAGCGTGCGACGTGTAAAATACCGAATTAAAATTAATGCGGAGAATAATATTATGTTCGCCACCGTAAATACTATGCTTTTTAATGTACCTATACTTTACAGGAAATTTATAAAAATATAATAAATTGCCGCATGCACGTAGATCAATCGAAGGAGTGATAAAACAATTTATTCCATGTAGTGACTGGACCTCGCTGTAGGTTATACAGCGGCATTTTAACGCGTTGAACGCGTTAAAATGCATTAAAATACGCGTTTCATTATTTGTAAATACTTAGCGATTACCTGTTTTACATAGCATGGAACGGACTTACCTGCCGTCCTCCAGTCTTCATGATTGACCTAAGCAATGAATGATCCACGATGTGAAAACCCGGACATTATATTACGCGGGATGCGTTGTATTTGGTGTTTACGGATCTCGACAGTAAAACCAATGAATAAAGACTGGACTGAAACACAACACTTCAATGTTGCTTGCGAGATTGAACGATTGCTTTCGCACTACAAAACAAAACTGACCTTTTTTACCGAAGACAGAAGGATTCATACAAGTACGTACTACCATCTATAAGATTTGGAAACATTATGGAAGGCAAAGGCTTTCGATTCCTTCCTTGACGGCGCCCGGTATCAAGTCGCTGCAGCTCTCTATTCACGGCATTTCCACTTCGCTGGAACACGTCGTTTATGTAGATCGACGGAGATGACCATATTCTAACTTATAGTAAGCGAAAACTCCCACTTGAAGAGCATTGTGAGATCGAAATGTATACACTGATCTCTAGGTAGTAAAACTCGACATTTACCGCCAACTGAATTCGCCGCGAAATATTATAATTTATTCTGCCGCGAGAAATGCCGGGAAATTGATACTATGCATAACACTAGTGATGACAACATGGCTAGAAGAGTATTGACAGATTATAACACTTTCGGTAACCGCATTAACTTAATCTCCTTTAATTCAGGAACTTACAGTTGAAACGTCTTGTGTCCCCTCATGGTTGTGAGTTCGTTCCCACTCCTGCTACGCAATCTCCTTTATGAGTAAAAAAGGTATTCTTTTTTTTTTTCAATAGAATATAAATATTCACTGGAATTGTTATTGTTTAGAGACAATAAACGCTTATACAAAATATGTGGAAAACTGTTTAATGTTTATTTCTGTTTATAAAAACATAGTGACAAAAGTAGAAAACAAATGTAGCCTGGCATATCTCTAAAAGCATACATGCAGTTACCAGATTGTCTTGGCTTACTATCTTGGGAAGGGGAACACAGAGAAGGGAGTAATAGAGCTTTTATGATAATTGATTAAAAAAAAGAAAGCTTGACTGAATATCGACTGCTTCGTCATAATGTGGAAACTTTTCACTCAGTACATTGTCCGAGGTTCCTTACTGAAGCAGTGAAGATCGATTACAAATTTAAACAGTTTTTCATTTAAACAAGATAGCATGAACCATTAAACAACAGCATAGGCTAGTTGAGTCAAGCTAGTCCAACAGCAATCTCTTTTCATTTAGAATGATAAATCCTACATTGAGGAGGCCGTTTCTTATTCTAGGCCGTCTAAAAATAATGTTTCTTGAAAACTATTGCATAATCACGTGAATCTAGGCTGTTTAGGTGCTTGTGTCCCTGTTTGCACTGTACCATCATTACACGAACACTTAAAAATGAAAGGAAAACTAATCTAAGTGGATATGAAACAATCCGATGATGTAAGAAAATTTAAGTTTGTTTGGAGTCACTCGGCGTTTCCATGCTCAAGGCCTGATGATCCCGGTTATAACTTGTCAAAGCTATGCCGCCATCTTGCTCATGAGGAGAATCATCCCACGCTGGCTTCACTCTAGGGTTGTCTCTCCTTTTCAGGCTAAAAATAAAATAAAAAGGCAGGAATCAATTAAATATACCCTTCCCGAACCCTTTCACGTGAAATTGTCATTCATAAAATTAGTCATTACAAAATAAATAAAAATTAGTAAGGTTGCAAATTTTGGGGAAGAAAAATAGAGGATTTGTATGGAAAAAGTTGCTGGATGCATATGAAAAGCTTTGCCATCCATTCAAATCTTCTTATTGTTCAAACTTTCAAACTACTAAATGATACAACAAGGAGTAAACGACACAACCACACGGTTTTTGTTTTCCCCTTTGTCGTCAGAAGAAGTCGATGTCAGTGGACATCGAGTTCTTAAACTGCCTACGAAGTAAACAATAAGTTTTCCCAGTATGCTTCTTTATGTGTTTATGTCTATTACACAACAAATCCACACAAACATCGGACGCGAAATAGTCTAACAAATCAATGAGAAAGAACCGATCGCCCGCTGGCTTGCGTCTGAAAACGCGTGGATCTCAGCTTTAGTGACTGGTCCGAACTCTCTAGGATGATAGCACCGTTGCACGGAGACTTCCTGCAAGTCTTGGAGCGCGTTCTTCCAGCACTGCCATCTGTCTGAGACACCGTCTGGCAGAGGATCGTCCCATCCTAGGGATGCAGTGGTGCTTGTCTTCTTGCCCATGGCTACTAGCTGTTGAAGCAGTAATCTGCCCTCCAACAAGACTGGTGCGGCTAGCCCAAGGGGGTCGTAAATCGAGTTCACCAGCGATAGAACTCCACGTCGTGTGAAAGGTCTATCGGGCACGGATACCTTGTAGGTAAATGCATCTCTCTCCAGGTTCCAGAACACACCTAAAGAACGCTGGGCTGGTAGTTCGTCATGGCGCAAATCCAAGGTGCGAACATCCTTCGCTAGGTCCTCTGTGGGGAAGGCTTCCATCACGGCTACAGAGTTTGACACTACTAAGGTTCGCAGTCGCGAGAGCGGCTTGTGTGTCTCTAACTAGCTTGATGGTCTCTTCTGCGGTTGGTCTCGTTGCTAAACCGTCATCCACGTAGAAGTTCCTTCTCACTAACTCCTTCACTCCAGTATCTAACTCCTCGCCGTCTTCTACTGTTCTCCTCAGGCCATAGGTAGCTACCGCGGGACTTGGTCCGTTTCCAAACAAGTGGACGGTCATCCTGTACTCCGTGATTGGCTTCGAGAGGTCGTTATCCTTAAGCCATAAGAAGCGCAGAAAGTTCCTGTGTTTTGGGTCTACATGAAATGAGTGGAACATCTGCTCTACATCGCACATCGCTGCCACGTCTTCGCGGCGGAAACGAATTAGAACTCCGACTAAACTGTTCATATAGTCTGGGCCTGACAGCAACTCTCGATTAAGGGACACGCCTTCGTATTCAGCTGAGGAGTCGAATACCACCCGAATCTGGTCCGGCTTCTTCGGGTGGTAAACTCCGAAATGCGGGAGGTACCATACATGTCCAGAGTCTTCACGGGACGAGATCTCTTCTGGGGGTACCGGGACTGCGTGACCTTTGTTAAGGACTTTTTCCATAAAGTCAACATAGTCTTTTTCCATCTGTGGTTTGCGTTTTAGGGTCCGCAGTAGCCCATTCAAGCGTTTGACTGCATAACATCTGTTGTTTGGCACGGACACGTTAGACGAACGGAACGGTAAGGGCATTTCCAAATTTCCTTGTTCATTCTTGTGAATGCCTTTTTCCATGATCTCGACAAATCTGCGATCTTCAATAGAGAAACTCACATCGTTGTCATTCGCGGTCACGCGATAGACGTCTTCGGCCATTCCATTATCGTCACTGTGGTCAGCGTAACTTTCTCTGTCGAATTTATTGGGGCAGCGGATGATCTCGTATTCCGTCTCCGCGTTTGTTCCGGTCTCCTCTTTATTCTGTGGGACGCTGTCGCACTCTATAAGTGTGGGTAGCTTCGACGTTCTCCCGTGGATAGACCTTATGATCAATCCCGTTACTCTCCGACCGTATCTGACCTCCTTCTCGCCTCCGCAGGTTGAGAGGTAGTACTTCCACTCCGGACCCTCAATGTTCAGCTTGTCTGCTAAATCGTTCGTTATCATTGAGGCATTACTCTGGTCGTCTACTATTGCGTACACTCGATGGACGTCGTCGGGGTGTTCCTCACTGTAAACGTCTACTAGCACTGTCTTTCCGCACGATAGTCCACCAGGGTTGCCATTGCATATCGAGGTGCACTTAGGGTTGGCATTGTCTACATCTTCTTTACTCTTCTCTTTTTCTATTTCCCTTTTCCTTCCTCTCTTCGCTATCCCAGTGGAGAAGGTTGGGGTGCCGCCTGCTACCGCAGATACTGCATCTGACATTCTCCTTACATTTATAGGCTTCGTGGTTCGGCGAAAGACAGCGGAAACACAGTCCCTCTTCGAAGATCCACTGCTCTCTCTCCCCGACCGTCTTCTTGATGAAGGAATGGCATTCTGCGATGTCGTGACCAGCCATGCCGTGAAATATACAGTATTTCTTTCTGGAAGGCCTCGTGGTCTCCTTTGCTGGAGCCTCGCCACTGTCTTGCGCTGCGTCGGTCTTCAAGGCTCGCCTGATCTCAAGTTCAGATTCCGGAGCGGGTTTTCCTTTGCTCTCCTGGCGGTGACGATTTTGTGCGTTACTTGTTGGCACGGTGATACCCGCAGAGACATTGGGGTGATTTTGTTTCCTTGCTTGGTTCTGGATCATCAATGAGAATTTACGAAAAGTGGGATAAGCGTCATTATGCTCATCTGCCTAGCGCACTATTTCTTTCTCCCATTTAGCTTTCAGGGAGCCTGGGAGCCCTTCTACAATGGGACGTATCGCGATCGGGTAGTTCAAACAAGATAACCCCGGCAGGAGCGTCATCTGACAATCTACGTCCGCGCACAAGTCGGCTAGTTTCTGGATCTTTGCGTTATCTCTGTCACCGATTCTAGCTGCTGTACAGAGACGTTCGATCAGAGGCTGTGTCAACGCTGCTGAGTTTCCGAAGCGCCTTTCTAATTCTGCCCATAGATCCGCTAGGGTAGTGGCGGGGTTGTCCACCTGCCTCTTCCTGAAGTTGTCGACTAGCTGCTGGGGATCGCCGCTCGTGAAGCTCCTGAGATAGTTAAGCAGATAGTTAAGCTCCTGTTCGACGGCTACGTCTGCGTCCCTCATCATCGCTTTGAAGGATCTCTTCCATGGGTGGAACATAGCAACATCTCCGTTGAACACGTCAGGGTGGCATTTAGGTAGGTTCTGTTTAGCTAGGCTTGACACGAGTTGTTGATTGGCTACGACAAACGTTTCTAGGGGAATGCTTGTGGACACTTCTTTGGGGGTTGAAGATATGACTGGATGTCGACTGACCTGGAATCTGACGGGGTGCGAATAACTCAGTGCGTGTTGTGTATGAGCCGACTGCTCCATACTCTCGGGAAATTGGTTTCGCATGGACGCTGGCTCCGTGTTTGCACGAAAGACTTTCGTCTCGGGGGTTTCAACAGCGGGGTGTTCATCCCCAGGGGTATGTATGTCCTTAAGTGGGGGACTGGTATAAACCCACGCTCTGGTTCTCTCTCGATTTTCCGCCACGTCTGTGTCAGGGAGTTTTAAAGGATCACCTAATTCCTCTTCTGCGATTGACTCCTGTATTGCCTTGAGTTTCGCAGCTGCAACAGCGACCTTTTTGTCGGGAGAGATGATAGCGATATCTCTCTCGTGCTGTGCACGTGCTTGTTGGCGACGCTTCTCCTCCTCTGCCTCGCGCTGTTTCATATCGTTCTCTTTGTCTGCTATTAAGCGCTCGTATTTGGCCTGTTCTTTAGCTGCCGCTGCTTCTGCTGCGGCTCTCATTCTTGCCACGCTAGAGGAAGACGATGCGCGCGACACACTACTGCGATGCGAATTACGAGACTGAACTGACGATGTTTCTGACGATTTGTCAGATTTCTGGGCATTCTTTATTTTCGTCATTACTTCGTGTGCGTATTTTAAGCTTGCGTTCGCTGACGTAGGGAGGGCTTCGCCTTTAAGGCTCCATATTTATCCTGATCGTAGAGATCAACAAGCTCCTGCAAGATTAGCTCAAATTCCTCTGTTTCGGCTGCGAGTTCGCGTAGCACGTTGCTAGTACAATATCCCGGGTCTTGAGCTTCCACGGATCTAATTACACGCCAAAGTTTCTTCTCTAATAACTCTGCTTTACTGCGTTTGCTTTCGATTGCATTCTATAAGGCCTTCTGAGACATTATTAGCTTTCTTTTCTCCGGTAAATCACTGGCTGGGATGTGAAAATTTCCGTCTAATTGTCGGTTTACTGCCATGCTCGATGTTTTCCCTCAGCGACAAGAAACTGTTTACATACGGCTTACCTCTGCGAGTTTCTTCCTTCGGATTTCAACAGAATGACCACAGTTTTTTCCACTGTCGCGTTCTCAGCTCCGATGGGTTGAACCAAGATACGCCGTTTGAACCAAATGCCACGATTCTATCACGGTTTATTGATAATCACTTACTTTCATGACACGCGGTGGAAAAACTACAATGACAAATCAAGCATATAATCAAAATACAGCGACGACTAGTAAAGAAGAAACGAAACGAAAACTAAACTTACACTGTGCTTCTCTAGGCATAACGTCCTTTCCCTGTGAAGCGGCTGTTATCGCCAGAGAACGACACGTAATGACAAAGAACGGTTCCTAATGAACGAGAACTGAACTCAACTAAACGTTACTCGGACGTAGCTCCCACGAGGGGCGTGCGTCACGGATATCGAGGCTATAGTTACTGATTAACTCACAATACCGGAAGTAAACGTGACAACGTAACAGGTAGCGCCACCTATTGTCCAGTAATGTGCCAACCAGGGCTATTGGCTGGCGAAACAATGGGTTCGTTTGTTCAACCTGGTTGACAAATTTTTCAAACACAATTCTTTGTATACGTTGTAAAACGGATGGTATCAATTTAGATTCGTAAGTGGTAATAGGACTGAGTGGAGTCCAATTCGGTCTGTCATCATACGAGTGATAACAAAATCAAGCGCGGTCGTCCGATTTGTTTATCACGAGTATGATTACAGACAGGACACGAAATACTTTGGTATTAGGAGAAACCGTGCATCCTAATACCAAAGTATTTTTGCGCGGTTTACGACTATGCGGGAAAAGCAGATCTTAGCAAGGGCTATTGGAATCCAAAAAGAAAATTGGGGGTAACCACGCATTTTCCAGAGATAATCAAGCTTCAATCTGAAAAAAAAATGCTGAAATACCATTTTCTCAACAACAAAAAAGAAAAACATTTTTTTTCGCAAATTCCCTTTGAATTTACCTTGACATACACGAAAGCAACAATAAATATTAAAAGCTTTAAAATACTTAACAAATGGTAATACTAGTATAACCAATGGTTAGGGAGTGCGGGCGATATCGATGGTTGGAGTTCCAGGATTAACAAGAGCCAGAATGGCTTTGAGCTAGCTCGGGCAAATTGCAGGATGTGAGTGGTTGCAAAAGCGTTGTGATGCAAAAACATGATGTCAGTCGGGTATCATGGGTTACATGATGATGTTCAGTGCTGTGGAACTGGCGATAAATAAAATTTTAGCTCATAGCCGTGATCCGTTAATTAAAAGTATTTTTAACTAGAACAAATTGAACCCTTTTTTATAGAAAATGAATTGTTAAGATATTCATGAAACTCAAACGTTTGCATTTGTAAGCGAGATGAAAGTGAACGATACAGTACAGAAAATGTATTTTCGGCAAACCAGACTGAGCCGTCACAGAGATTGCGTGACGAGCCCAAACAGCCAGACCCCGTGACGCCTGCTCCGCGCTAAATATCAAATTCCACAGAGTTTTATTGAGATTTTTAGCCACTCGAAGCTATTTTTGCCTCGGTAATAATTATACATCGATTATTTTATTATTTTCAAAACGTTTGTGTTGTCTGAGCTTCGCATGCAATAAATTATATTACCAGAAAGAATGAAACAAACACTTTACAAAGTAAACTTTAATACAACGTAAACATCAGTCGCCGATGAGTTTTGTTAAACATCCGAATATGGTACGGTAGCAAATTGCTGCAAATCGTATGACCTTCCCTGTGATCGCGAAGAACTCGGGACACCTTCGTGACAGTTTATTAGACTTCGAAACCCGCAACTCCAGTACAGTTACAACAGTATAATTTTGCTTTACCTCTCATGACTGTTTTGTATTAACTCGTATGCAAATTTTGCCAAGTTTCCCAATGTCATGCTTGGATGAGTACAACCGTGTTTCCTTCCAGTTTTGCTCTTTGATTAAAGATGTTCTGAATCAGTTTTACAATGTAAACGTCAGTGTGGAATCCCGTGTGGAATAGCATTTTCATAACAAGCGAAGCTGCTATAAAGAAAAAAACTCGCGTTTGTTTAAAATACCCGAAGACAAAGTCCGACGTGTCGAATAATTTGACCTCCCATATTTGGAACGTTTCATGTGATCGAAGGTCAAAACACTCGTGATCACATTCCATTCATTCTTGGTGGAAGATTAGTAGGAATGTGGCAAGTTCTCGGGACACAGCGGCAAAATGAGTGCGCGTGCGCCAACCTGCTCACTCATTTCCATACAAACATAATGGCGGCAATTCAAAATTCCCGGAATTTGTTTTCATTTCGCGTAGATAAGGCCGTCACGGAACAGATAAGGTTTTTACCTTGAAAACAATTCCGAGAGAGACTCTTCTTTCACATATCTTTTTTAGCAAACTAATGATCTTTTCCACAATAGTGAATTTATCGCTCGAAGTCGAGCGATCGTAAGTGAAACACGAAAACATAGCACAAAGAGTTCATGTTTCACTTACGATCGCTCGACTTCGAGCGATAAATTCAGTATTGTGGAAAAGATAATTAGTTTGCTAAAAAAGATATGTGAAAGAAGAGTCTCTCTCGGAATTGTTTTCAAGGTAAAAACCTTATCTGTTCCGTGACGGCCTTATCCACGCGAAATGAAAACAAATTCCGGGAATTTTGAATTGCCGTCATTATGTTTGTATGGAAATGAGTGAGCAGGTTGGCGCACGCGCACTCATTTTGCCGCTGTGTCAGTTCTCGGTACTAACAAGCCGCGCATGCGTAATAGCAACATTCAGATTAGGATTGCGGGCTTCTCTGGGCGCCCGCAATGACAACTACTGGTTCATGTGCTTTTTAATTAAAAATCATCGCAACGTAGCCATTATCAACCCTGACAGCTCTCCTCTGGTATACCAAAAATACAGTCTAAATAACTTTTGCACACAACAAAAAAATATGTTTAATAGGCTTACCGCTTCCATTTTATAACACAAAAAGTAGGGGTCACCACGCGTTTTTGTAAGTTATATGAAGAAAACGACCATTTATTTCCCTGCCGAGCAATAGCCTCAAAGAGATTCCACATGATGTGGGAAATAGGAGTTTTTTCAACCAATCACAACCGAGGAAATTGTAATTTTTATAATTAAGGATGTTATTAGGCGAGCCCGGTTCATAATTCGCTTGAGGTTTTTTCGTTTTTAACCCGGCGAGCCTGGGGCGAGCCCTGGTCTTAAATCACTCGTGGGTTTTAACCGGGGCCGGCCGAGCCCGATACTTGTGATACTCCCCGGGATACTCATGTTTTTTTAACCGGGCAGCGGCCTGGGGCCGAGCCCGGTTCGTAATAGGCCATTTCCGAGTTGCCTAAATAGGCTAATTTGATAAACGGCGGCCCGACGTTTTTCAAGCTTAAAAATCATCTGTGTTTGTTATGTAAGTGAGATTCCATATTTGAATTAATACTGATTTCATTCAAATATTTGAGTTTAGAGCTCGAAAAAAAACAATACTGGGAAGAATAGCAAAAAATAGCGTGACATAGCCCCTTTAAGCTTCTTGTTCGCCATTCAATACTCGTGCCGCATTTCGGAACATGATATGTGTTACTTTTTAAGCGATGACCTAGTCAATGACGTAGTGTTATGTTGGCAGGCGATGCTTTCTTTTGGATATAATAATACACTTGAAAAAATTACTGCATTCTGATTGGATAAGAGCAGTGCAGTTCAAGTGTAACACCAGTGCAAAAAGTGTAACACCAGTGCAAATTACAATTTCCGAAGATTTCCGAAGTTAGTACGAAGACCCCTAACGGCTCCCGACGGTCATACGAGGTATGCCGAAGATTGCCGAAGTTGACCCGAAGCCTTCCGAAAGTTTCCGAAGATCATCCGATGACTTCCGAAGATTTCCCGAAGTCTTCCGAAGATTTCCGAACTTCATCCGAAGACTTCCGAAGTTTACCGAAGATTTCCGAAGATCACCCGAAGACCTCCGAAGTTTACCGAAGATTTAGGAAGATCACCCGAAGACATCCGAAGGATTTCCCAACTTTATCGGAAGGTTTGCGAATAGATCGTTTTCACGTGACGTCACATCATTTCCGGTCGCCATATTGGTGTACCACTTTTGATTGCGTAATAGCATAATAGCATGCAAATACAAGTCACCTCTACATATTGTAGCCTTTAGAAATGGATAATTCAGCAAGTGAAGTTAAGTCTGGGGAAAATCCCGATGTGATTCTTTCTTTTCCTATTTCTGAATATGCCAAGAAGTTGGAACCGTGAATAAAACAGCGTTATTTGGAGAAATTATCGGCAATTGGAATCGATCCCGTGATGATAGAGGGTAAGCATTTTGAGTCGGACTGCTTGTCTCCTGTGGAATCAACAGATCTTTTGTTCTATGGTGTTGGAGACTAGCTTTTACACCCAGCAGCAGTTTAAAGCTTTCCGAAGCCTCGAAGGTTATATAATCAAATAGTATCTGGATTCATTAC